>SZWC01026746.1:0-31767 GCA_023375785.1 Penium margaritaceum
AACTTGATGCCGCTGCACTCTCTTGACCGCCACGTCGCATCCACTCATTGCGTACGTACTCAGCAACCTTGGGGTACTTCAGCTCGTCGGAAGGCCAGCCACCAAGGACTGTGATCATGGGACTCCAGCTGTCTGGCAAGGCCAGAAGGAGGATCATAGCTTGCAACTAAGAGTCGACCTCCCAACCCGTGGCCACGCACTCCGCTGCGAGGGACTCAATCTGCTGCATGATCTCCATGATGTTGTCGCCTTCGTAGGCTCGGAGGGTGACGAGCCGTTTGAAGATGAAGAGCTGGTTGGCAAGATTGCTTGACTGGTAGATGGAGCAGAGTTCTGACCATGCGTTCGCGGCCAGGGTGCATCCTTGGATGTGCCCAAGTTGTGGTGGGCATAACGCGGACACAAGGAGCGCCAACGCCTTTTTGTTGCGCTTCTTGTACGCCTCCTTCACCTCAGTCATTGCAGTCTCCGGCGGAGCAGTCTCATCACCTTTTACAAGCTCAAGCAGTCCCTTGTTGTCGAGGAAGACCTCAAATTGCCACCTCCACAAGGCGAATCCTGTCCCATCAAACTTAAGGACAGCGCGGCTGCTCTCTCGCTCGCTGGTTGCCATGTCTTGCTGTTGGAAGCATGAAATCAAGCTGGCTTTGAACCCCTTAGAGGCGTGGGCCCATAACCCTTTGTTCGCCTGGGGGTGAGTGTGCACCTTGGAGGGTCCCTAGCAGTGGCTGGTTCACACCACCAACTGTTTTTGGAGAGACTGAAACTATGGAGGCAACTGGTTCCAAGGATGGCAAAATCCGGTCAGAGAGTGAGGCAATAGTTTTGTCCTCAATTGGATGGGAATTAACACTTGATCAAGGCTCACAAGCAGTGGCATTTTATAGCCACTGATCTAAGCTTTCCAGAACACCAAAGCATGCCAGATTGGAGCTTCCTAGCAGATTCTGTGGCTTCTAGAGTGCTCCTTGGTAGACTGTCCTTTTCCCAACTAGGAAGGCATCCCTTCCCTCCTCTAGAAGCTTCTGCCCCTTCCTAGATTCCTCAGCTTGCTTCTAGTAGGAGGGAAGGTGTCCAGAAGACCAAGACACCTCTAGATGCCTTGTAGGATAAGTCATCCCTTCTAGAAGGTGTGCCACCTTCCTGGACCCTCACCTGGCCTTCTAGAATCTTAAAGAGGAACCTTAGAGGTTGAGCTAGCTTCCTGGTATCTATTTTCCACCTCCCTTGAGGCAGGGCATAATTTCATCTTGTGGGACTTGAACCCGGGCCCCTGCCTCTAGAGGTGGACACCATTAACCACTAAGCCACTAAAGCTTGTCTTTTTGGTGTTCCTTTTTTGAGTCACTCCTGCCATGGTGAGAAGCATCATTCCAACAAGCCCAGCTCATTGACACACAAGAGCTCCTACGGGTGAGACTCGCTAATCTATATCACCCAGCGGCCGGCAAACAAAGCTCACCGGCTCACTTCCAAACCTCGAGGGTGAAATGCCTCTCGAGCCCCAAAGCCTGGAACACTTCTCATTCCGAGTTTGTACCTAACCTAGGTCGGACAAATGTATTATCAGCTAGCTGGGAAGACTAAACTAGGTCTATGAAAGTAAAACAGAGCAAGTGAACAGATCAAGTACGTGGGTCATTAATCTAGTTTTTGGGCTATGCTGGAGAGAGGGAGACGAGCACGTGGGTGAAGTAGCAGAAGGTGTGTAGTGCTAGCCCACTTGTGGCGAGTGCGCTCACTGTGCATTGCCTCCGCTCTCTGTATCAGCATGCCCTGCACACTCATGACCACAACAGAGGGAAATGCATACACAGGAGAGAATTAACACACCCCCTTGGACATGATTGTAGCAGGTCAGCAACCAAGTTGTTGGAGCTGCTGATGAAGTGAGGGAGAGGGTAGAGCCTTGGTAAGGAAATCAGCAAGCTGATCAGTTCCCTTGATAGGACAGACCAGCACAGCTCCTGCGTCGACTGCTTCACGAAGGAAGTGATGTTCTACGTTGATGTGCTTTGTGCGTGGGTGTAACACACCATCATTTGCTGCAGTGCAACGCGCTGCTGAGCTATCACTGTGCAGCGACATAGCAGGCACATGCATTTCCAACTCCTCAAGCAATCTTGCCAACCAGATTCCCTCACAAGACGCTTCCCCAAGTGCCATGTACTCTACTTCTACCACGCTGCAAGCCACACGCAACTGTTTTGCACTATGCCATGACACAGCTGTACCCCAGACACGAAAAACATACCCTCCCCACGTTTTTCACACGCATAATCACTGTCGCAGAACCCATCCAGCAGGGAATTTGAAGTGGGGAAAAACACAAGGCCAACCTCAGCGGTGTCCAGGACATAGCGCAGCAATTTCAACAAGGCTTTGTGATGTGCGCTGCGTGGCTGCTGACTGAACTGAGCCAACACATTGAATTCACATGAGATGTCAGGACGTGTCGTGGATGCCAGATATGAGAGACTTCCAGTAATCTGCCGGTACAGTGTGGGATCACAGTCTGGTCCATAGTCTGTGGTGTGCACGTCCAACAGGTGGGCATAAACATCAGGGCTCATGGGTGATTGTTGGTGGGGGAAGTGAGTCACAAGATACTGGAAGTGTGCAGTGAGATGTGCGATGAACCGACCTTGGTACAAGGTGAGTGTGCGTGCAGCTCTTTCTCTAGTGATTGTCATTCCCAGAACGTTACGTGCTTCACCTAGATCTGTCATGCTGTAGTGCTGGGTGAGCAGTGCCTTTGTGTGTGTGATGAGAGAGAGGGAGGGAGATAGGATGAGGAGGTCATCCACATAAACCAAAACAGCAACAGGCGTATTCTCCTTCCATTGCAGAAAGAGAGCAGGGTCACACAAACTTTGGATAAAGCCACCAGTTTCCAGCATGTGGTTGAACTCCTTGCTCCAGCACCTAGGTGCTTGCTTTAGGCCGTAAAGGGATTTAAGCAGCAGCCACACGCGATCAATTCCGTCCTCAAATCCTTCTGGTTGTTTCACATACAGTTCCTCCTCTAGGGGACCGTTGAGGAAAGCGTTCTTTACATCCATTTGATGTATCTCCCAGTCTTCATGAGCAGCGACCCCCAGCAGTGCACGGCTTGTGCCATACTTGCCAACCTCTGCATAGGTATCAGTGAAGTCTTGGCCTGGGATCTGATGAAATCCCTTCACCACTAGGTGTGCCTTGTACTTCTCAATCATACCAGCCAGATTCCTTTTCAACTTGAACACCCATTCAACATCAATAGCCTTTTGTCCAGGCAGTAGGGGAACCAGTTCAAACACTTCATGCTCGAGGAGAGCCTTGAGTTCAACTGCCATGGTCTTTTCCCATTCGGCTGCATCTGTGCACCCCCTAGCCTCCATAAGGGTCAGTGGCTCCACTGGCGTGGAGCTGACATCATTGGGACCAACTGTGTGATAAAACTTTCTGTAGTTCACTTGTGGGATATCCCGCAAGGAGCGTCGCACGGGCTCCGGTGAGGGTGTCACTATCTTCTTAGAACTGTCTGGTGGATGTTGCTGAGACAAACCAGGGGGTGAGTGTGGAGCACTCGACTCTGTGCTAGCCAGATCAGTGGGTGTCAAAATATCAGTGGGAATGGACTTGTCTTGTTCTCCACTATGTCCCGTCTGTGAGGGAGATGTCGTCACTCTTGTCGGAACAAACACGGGCACACTCACCTAATGTGGGTAGTGCTCTGGTTCTGCCATGTTGGGTACATGCTTCAGGGTGCGAAGCAACTTGTAAGGCATGTGCTCCAAGAATGGTGCATTTTGACTCTCAAGAAGGCAATGACTCGTGGGGTCCCAAAATCACCATGCTTTGGAGGCATGTGAGACCCCTACAAATACACACCAGCGGCCATGTGCACTGAGGTTGTGTTGGCGCTGCAGTTGAGCAAGCCACACACATGCCATTGTTCCCCACACCCTGGCTAGAAAAAGGTCCGCCTTTTCTTTGAACCATTGTTCCCAAGGCGTCACAGTTTTTGGCAGAGGGCCTTGTGGGACACGATTCCACACCCATGTGACATACTTGACCGCTTCTTCCCAGAGCCAAAGGATAGACCAGACTTTGTCAGCAATGTATGCAGAGCGTCACCCAGTGTGCGCTGCCATCGCTCTGCCACTCTGTTATGTTGGGGTGTGTAGGGTGCAGTTGTTTGATGCTCAATACCCTTTGCTTTGAGTGCAGCATTCAAGGCACCCATGAATTCACCCCCTCAGTCTGTACGCAGTTTCAACAGCTTGCATTTTCTCTAGCGTTCAGGGAGCAGGATCCACTTGACGATCGCCCGTTGAGCATCTGATTTTGTCTTGAGCAGAAAGGCCCAACGGAACCGGCTATAGTCATCTGTCAGTGTGAGGACGTCCTGTGACCCATACTGGATAGATGGGACAGGCATGGGTCCGGTTAAGTCAGCGTGTACCAGTTCAAGTGGGGACTTTCTTTCTCTGTTTGACTTTGGAAAGACTTGTCTATGAGCCTTACCCTCCTGACAGTCAAGACAGGTGTCTGCTCTCAACCCATGCAGAAAATCATCTGGATGGAGACTTTGTGCGGTGGTGTGCTTGACCATGTCCTCAATCAGGTCAGTGTGGATGTGCGCCAAGCGGCGGTACAGCAGTTCAGTGTACTTTGCGTCAATTGCAGTCACGACAAGTGCTTGTGGGGGACGTGAGTGCGTAGGAACGAGGGGAAAGAGTGTGAGACGATAAAGCATGTCAGCATGTAAGGGCCCATCAACCAGCAAGGCACCATTCACATCAAAAAGCGTGCATCGTTGCTTTTGCATGACTGTGGACACGCTGGCTTGGCGATCAAGCTGACCCCCAGACAACAAATTCACTTTGAGTTTTGGTACAAACAATACACCAGTCAGCCAGATCACCCCACCTGGTGCCTGAAGTGCCACAGTTCCCACACCATCCACAACTAGGACTTCCCCTGACCCGGTCTTCAGCCCTTCCACATCATGCACAGCATACAACAAAGCAAAAAGCTGGCGGTGCGGTAACATGTGGTGCGAGGCAGCAGTGTCATACAACCATTCGTGCATGGGAAATGTGTGTGAGGTGGTGACGTGAGTATGACCGAGCCGCTGACCTGGTGGCTGCTGAGTGGCCGTAGGCTCTGGCGGCTGAAGCTCCATAGGTGCAGTCCAGCCGACTGGTGGTGCTGCGACAGGCTGCTGTGCCTTGGCCATTGCTGCGTAGACACACTGTGCCCACGCTGGTGCAGGACTGGGACGGTCGTGTTGGTCGGCACATAGTAGGGTCCCTGGTACATGGATAGAGGCCCCTACACCCCTGGGAATGGCGCTGGGAACTGCTACAAAGGTGAGCCAAAGGTGGCTGCATCAAAGGGAGATGGTGCACGTACCCCCCTCAGCGCATGTGTCGGCCAGGCAGGCGAGTGGAGCTGCTGTCGAGGTTGGAGACACAGCTGCGGCAGGAAAGGCTGCTACTACTTCTGCTGAGGAGAAGGCTTCATAATGCACTAGAGCTCGGGACACGCCCGCCAGTATTCCCCTCGTGACCACAGTAGTTGCACGTTTTCCCTCCTGCACCCCGTCCACAACCACGCCCTCCTCCTGACCGTACGCCACGACCTCCTCTGCCGCCTCCACCACTCCGACCTCTAGCGTATCCTGACCCAGAGCGTTCTGCAGAGGCGGCCTGGTGCACAAATGCACTCGCTGCTGGCGCCTCTGCCTCTTGGGCCTCACCACGGAGGATGTCCTCGTAGCGGCAAAGCTCCTCAAACACCTCCGCCAAATTCCTGCTTTCGATGTCTGTAATGCGTAGTCGCCGTAGTAGGTTGTGACGAAACTCTCTGTACCGCTCTCCTAGGTGGAGGAGTACTAGGTCCAGCCACTCCAGGATGGAACATGGAGCGCCCAATCCTATAATTCGACGGTGGATGTTCATGGCTGCGTCCCAGAAGTCAGCTATGGGCGCTCCTCAATTAGTGTAGAGTTGGTGTAGCCTGTCACAGAGTGAGATGACGAGCGCCATGCCTCTCTCTTCATGGCGGGTGGCGAGGTGTTTCCATGCCTTGTGTGGACGTGGAGCACCGCTACGCGGGTCAGTTGGATCCTCCCCTTTGCCACCAAAGCGTAGGTGACGTATTGCGTATGCGTGCTTGTCGGGGAGGGCCCGTACGAGGGCGTTGAAGGCACGTAGGAGCACGCGCTCATCGGCGTCGTCGGTTGGTGGCGTGAGATACAGCACTTCTAAGCCGTGTTCCGCCGCCTATGCGAGGAAGATGTCCTTCCACGCCAGAAATCACAGGCACCTAGCCGGGGAGGAGTCAAGTCCTTTTGAGACGTGACTTTCGTGAGATCCTCCCACGTAACGTGCTGGACATGGCGGCCGCTTGATGTGCCGGTTGGCTTCCGGCATGTTGACTGGCGCTGGGACCAGAGTTGCCTCCCGGCATGTAGCCCGCGGCACTCATGACAGGTGCCGGGTTCTCCTCGTCGCGTTTTTGCCTAGAGCAGCAAGGGAGGGTGTGCTAGCGGTCCGCTCCCGCACTCTAGCCTGCGCCCCTCCTCGTGAGGGGACCTCTCAATGCTGTTGTTGCTTCGTATCCGTGCCGGGATCGCCCAGCACTCTCCCCGTCCGCGGATGTGAGCTTTGACGAGGTGCCTCAGCAGACCTCGTCCCCTTGAGGCACCTTAGCGCGACTCTCCGGCTGCCCTATGGCCCTGCGTGGCCCTGGCAGCCATTTGCGCTCCATTTCTGCAGCTCGAATTTGCTCCAACGACGTCACAAGCCGCCGCGGACTTCCGGCGCCCCTCACAAAGCCACCACACGCTTTTGCGTTTTCCTCATGCTACAGAATCCCTCAGCCCGCAATTAGTGCTCTGATGCCATAAGGGGAACGGTGCGATTCAAATGGGCCGGAATCACCTTGAATGGTTAAGTGTAGGCCAAGTTAGGGTTGAGTAAAGGAGGGCGTCCATGGCGCACCTCGGCTAGCCCAGCTCATTGACACACAAGAGCTCTTACGGGTGAGACTCGCTAATCGATCTCACCCAGCGGCCGGCAAAAGAAGCTCGCCGGATCGCTTCCAAAACTCGAGGGTGAAATGCCTCTCCAATCCACAGCCTTGAACACCTCTCATTCCGATATTGTACCTAACCTAGGTCGGACAAATGCATCATCAGCTAGCTGGGAAGACTAAACTAGGTCTATGAAAGTAAAACAGAGCAAGTGAAAAAATCAAGTACGTGGATCATTAATCTAGTTTCTGGGCTATGCTAGAGGGAAGGAGACAAGCACGTGGGTGAGCAACAGAAGGTGTATAGTGCTAGCCCACTTGTTGTGAGTGCGCTCACTGTGCGTCGCCTCCACTTTGTGTGTCAGCATGCCCTGCACACTCATGACCAGAACAGAGGGAAATATATACATAGGAGAGAATTAACAGCTCCGCCTACTTCGTGAAGAGGAACTAGGTCTCAGGGTAGTAACGTAATATGACGACATCAGGAGGATTGATGTCTTCCTTGTTTGAGTAGTCGCCTGGTAATGCATAGAAAATGGCAGCCATTGTGGCCAACAGTAGGTGTAACACTGTTACCCATTCGTTGCAATATGCATCGTACCCACCATACGAAATTGGCAAATGCACCCGTTGCCAATGCGAGGAGGTTAGCCATCCAGGAGACAGAGCCCGGGTGTGACGAGCAGGCGACATTGGCAGGACATGACCAGCATCATGAGCAAGCAGCAACAATGGCTCAACTTTCATGACCCCTACCAACGCCAACAGCAAACGTCCACGTCGCATGGCGGTTGGCTGACCATTCATGATGGTAATCGTCGCTAACCATGCAAGGGGGTACAAAACTTTAGGATAGGATGGAAATACACATTAAGTACACCATGCATCGGGGACTGGAACTAATGATGTTAAATCAAGCTCGTGACCAGTCTCGATCTTGTTTGTCGCTTTTTCTTCTCTTCTTCTTGTCTTGTACTGCACAAAACGAGACAATCTCAATCTTTCTCGTGCAAGACAAGATGAGACTACCCTACTGCACTTGGATTTTGATTACTTCAAATTTACAATTTAGGGTAACTTTTTTTTGTTCACGGTTTTTGGTTCAAGAGTTATGTATGTTCTACCTTTGATTTCGTTCAACGAATAGGGTCGCAACTTTGAATTCGACGATGAACTGGTTCGTCTCCACCTGTTCGGATGTCGCGTTTCCGTTAGACGTGTTGCCGGAGACATGGGTTGGCGGAGCACTGTGCGTCGCTCGTCAAAGGGGGACGCCACGTGGAAGTACTTCCACGTTGTTTGCGACTACGTTCGATTCGCGTATCTCGTGTCACCCCAAAAGCTCTATTTTGGCCTAATGGGAGCGCCTTCGTAGATTTGGCTCTTTCAAAAGGTAAGAAGGCAAATCAGCAACCGGCTCTGCACACTGCCATCTGTTTGATTCACTGCCACGTGATCTCTAACTCGTGGTCATGGATCGCTTCCTGCAAAAAGTCACCCCGGAGGAGCGTGCGCGCCACATCGCTCAGGCCGTCTGCCAAGGTCCACCTGCACGTCCGCCACCGCCCAAGAGGCCAGTTGGTCGGCCTCGTAAGGCTCGTGTCCTTAGCTTTGATGACACTGATGAGCCACAGGAAGCATGCAACTTCAGCGGGACCTACGACAAGGCAACCAAGACCATCGTGTCACTGCTGACCATTCCAAGCCACGTCGACCTCGTCATCTGCGCGCCGCCTCAAGTGACCCAACAGCAAAGCCTGGATGACGGCGTTGGCTGTTCTCGTGATCACGAGGAGGCTGGTCGCCGCATTTGAATGCAGCAGCCATCGTGTACACTGCCGAACACCGTTAGGCTTCCTCCTACGTACGCTGAGAAGGGGAAGGCTAAGTTCGATGATGCCCCTGGGTACGCTGACAAGGGAAAAGCCCGCGCTGTCCCAAAGACAGGAGCTCCCATCACACGCATGCGGAGTGGGGCTATTAACATCAAATAGTTACCTCGCACGAATTGCAGCGGCACTGACAGCGACAGCTTGCTTGCGGTCATTTCAAGCGACGAGGACAGCAGCACAAGTATTGACAACGGCAGCGATGGCAGCAGTGACAGTGAACAAGAAAATGACGACAGCACGGACACGGAGGTCATGGCAATTCAACTGCATCACGCAATGTCATCTGAGAGTGGCAGTGGCACGTCAACATCTTCAAAATGGGGCCCGTACTGTGACTGGTTCGCATCCAGCCACTTCCGCACTATCTACAAGGCCATGAAGTAGCACAAAACAGCATACAGCACCGTCAAGCACCTCCGTGTAACATTTCATATCCCCGACGGTTTTTCCGTCTACGACAGACTCTCTCCGTCTACCATTTCTGGTTGGTTTGAGCCCGGCACTCTTGTGCTGAAGCCGCAGTACAAGGACGCGGTCATTGCATCCATGGGAAGAACCGCGACTGCGCCCATCTCTACCAACCGAAAGAGAAATCATGGGAGTAAGGGGAAGCGTGCATGGCTGGCCACACGTCCCGAGATTGTAGCCGTGATTAAAAAGGTTCTCATCGATGCTCGGCAGGCCGGCAACGCCCTCAACAGCAAGACGGTCCGCCGTGAGATTCGTGGAGTCATCGCTCGTTTTCCTCTCGACGAGTTGGAAGATCTCGGCGGCCGAGCTTTTGGACGTCAATGGGTCCGGAACTTCGTTTGTCGAGAATTGGGGTGGTCGTGGAGGTGTGGTACGACGGCTGCTCAAAACGTGCCGGCGGATTGGGAGAACAAAGTCCTCAAATTTCATCAGCGCGCAAGCATCACGTGTTTGTTGTACAACATCCGTCATAAACGGCGACCACACAGGGGTGCAGCTGATGCCGAGCGCCACCCACACCTTCGTACCAAAGGGGTCCAAAGACGTTGGCATCCTTGGACTTGATGACAAGAGGCAGATTATAGCCCTTGTCTTGTGTAGCATGGCAGGTGAGATGCTGCCACTGCAGCTCATCTTCGGCGGCAAGTCTAAGCGGTGCTTGCCACGCGGCCCAAAATCTCATAAGCTCGCTCACGCTGGTGCGGTTCTGTCGTACACGCCCAACCATTGGGCGAACGGTGAGACCACGCGCGAGTGGATTCGTGCCGTGGTCCAGCCATACTACCAGCACATGTGCGCCAAGATGGCCGTAGCGGAGGGCGACACCAACATGTTGTTGATTCTGGACGCATGGCGTCCGCATGCATGTGCCTCGTTTCAGCAGTGGCTCATGCACAACTACCCGCACATGCGGACTTGCTACGTCCCACCTGGGTGCACAAGCAAGGCGCAGCCATGGGATGTGGGCATCATGAGGCCATTCAAAAACAAAATCGAGGAGGAGTACGCAGCATGGGGCAGTTCTCGCATCCGCGAGGGACTTCCCACCACTGTAGGCATGACCATCCTGAAAAGAGGAGGCATGCGGCTGGTTCTTCGATGCATGGGAGTACATCAAGGGCGAAGAGATTGTGAAGGCTGCTTGGTCGAAGACCATATTTCCCCGCGTGTTCACGCCCGCTTTTCAGCGTGAGGCTGCACCGCTAGTTGGGGAAATTTTGTTTGCAGAAGAGCTGTTGGAGGGAGAGGATGAGGTTGTGTGAATTGGTTGAGACACTGAATGTTTGTATCCTTTCTTCTAAACTTTGCTTATGTGATGACGTTATTCTAATGTCATTTTTTCGGACCCTTCCACAGTGCCTGCTTCCTAGGAAAGACTGCTTGTGTGTGACTTCATTGAAGCATCGCTAAGCAATCACCCGTGTTTTCGTCGAATTTCGTCGAACAAAAGTTCTGTTTTTGTACTCCGTCAATTACCAACCAAAAGCAACAACACATTAATTCTACTCACAGAACCCGGGTCCCACAGAAATGTAAGAAATAAATTTCAAAGTAATTAATTAGGTTATACTTTTGCAATTCAACTAGTAACAAATTCGTTCAAGGAATCCAAAAAAATGTATATAATTGAAATCCAAGTGCAGTAGGGTAAGACACGTCACTTGTCATGCAAGATCGGGACAAGAATCCCGTATCACAGTATGATCCTCGCTCCTTTCCGATGAACCTACCCCGTGTTCCAAGGCTCTAAGAACCAATCGCACACTTGATCTATCAGCACAAAAAGCTGGCAGATCCAGTGTGAAGCACACACTGTTTGGAAGCAATCGCAGAGGGTCAACACTAACATAACAATAAGTTATTTTCTTATTACGGTGAAAACAAACCAATGAACTCCTGCCTCTTTCACTAGGTTAAGTTAGTAAAATGGTTTTTCTACATTGCCAACACTAGTCCATTCACTCTCCATGAAACGTTTTTATCTCGCCATTGAGAAATTGCTAGAAGGATTTTTGGTCTTGCTGTTCCTGACATGGCGACACAGTCACGTCAACTGGCACGCTAGCAAGCAAGCAGGTGCAAGAAACAGGAAGAGTTAAGGTAGGGAGACTTGCAAAGTCTCAAGAGCTCCAATAGCTTATGAGAATCAATGTAGAGAAAAATGACAACTGACAAGTACACAACATAAGTACTTGCCGCAGCGCACAACGGGTGATGCACACGGTAATGTCACTTTTTCCTAAAACCGGCCCAAAATCACTTTTTGGGCGGTTACTTTGTGCATAAGCATCCAAAATGCAACACCAGCTGACCCTAGAGATGAAAAGTATCAAGCTAGAAAATACGACTCGTCACGCTCATAGGTCTGGCACCGATCAATGGACATGCAATATCAGACATGCACATCAGGCTCAAGACCCATTCCACCGAGAAAACTTGAGTGACTACAGAAAAAATGTAGAGCAACCCAGCAAGGACCCAGGACATTGTGGCAGTTGTCTGGCAGGTGTGGGTGAGTCAAGCCACCATCCGTCTGTCCTCTGGTGTTAGTTGGGTCCACATCAGGGATCAGCACAAGCATCGACACGGCCAAGTGGTCAAAGTAAGCCATACAAACAGACAAGATTGAATCACATCACAACACACGTAGGCTTGTTGCACGTGTTGGATGCCGGCTAGACTTGGAGACTTTTTGTGTCAAGTGGTCCAGACATACACTTGTTGAGTGAGATAGCAAAGGAGTGATGTCTTATCTTTGGAATCCCGGGTTTGACTTTTTAACTACGTAGTTAGCTTGGAAAACGATGTTCAATGAAGGTTTTTTTGTAAGTTTCCTTTAGTCAAAAGTAGACTTGTCACAACGTTGGTGCGTTCCCACAGCTCCCTCTGCCGTTTTGATTGCCCCTTGATGTGGTGCAAACATCAAGATTTCCTCAGACGTGAGCGAGACCATGACAAGACCAAGACAAGCAGAATGCAAATTGGTATGACACCAAGATTTTCCTTTTTTTTCACCCGAGACAAGACATCTCATACCAAAGTGAAAGAAAGTTCTTTTGAGATCGAGACACATTGTCTCCATCTTGATTTAACATGCCTAACAAAAACACCAACGAGGGGAGACATGTCACTTTTGAGTGAGCGATGTTGGTAACATGTTGAGTGTTCTCAAAACATCAGGTGTCATCATTTGCATGTGGACGACAAGTGGCAACTTCCACTTGGCAAGCTATTGAATTGGTAAGATACACGATGAGTAGAATCTATTTGGACATTCTTGGTGTAAATATACGATTGCGATGGTTTGTGTTAGGTAATGAGGAAGTTTCATGACAGGTACTCCACGTGTCTCATGTCATCTTTACCTTTACCCCTAGCTAGAACAATGTCATAAAGTAGGGATCAATAGAACTTTTGATAGTACTTTTTATGTGTTGTCCAAAGTCACACAACGCGTCAAGGGGATCCGACGGAACATGAGGCCAGGTTCATTGGATGGGTTGTAGGAAGTATCATCTTAAAAGATTAAAAAGTAAAAAATGATTCTGATGTGATGTAAGTAGTTCTTGTCTGTTTGTGCAATGTAGCGAGAGGGCCAGTTCGGCCCTCCAACCTCGCATTAGCAAGGGGGTGGTTCACAACCACCCCTCACTAATGCGAGGGCTGGCCGGTGGCCAGCCACGCGCTGGCCACCGGCCACCAGCCGGCTGGCGGCCGGCCGGCTGGGTTGTCGACGGCTGGTCAAATGACCGGCTAGCCACCTACTAACAAGCCGCCAGCCGTTGATCGAGCTGGTGGCTCGATCGGCGGCTGAGAGGCCACAAGGGCCTCGAGGGTGAAGCGCATGGCCTCGTGCCCTCGCCCTTGCTGGCCCTCCTTGCCAGCGAGAGAGAGTGAGGATGAGGGATAGACCGAGAGCGAGAGCAAGATGAGCACGAGAGAAGTCGGTTCAAAATCTCCGATCGTGTCTCGCACGCGACAATATCGTGCCAATGCGTCAAAGTTGAAACTCGAGTACGTTTAGGTCAAACTACGACTTTCAAAACCAGAAAATCTTGTGCCACCTCATGATTTCGAAGCAATACCCCCTCGTTTCGAACCCAGAATAAGGGGACGAGGTAAGAACCGAAATGAGCCCCTAGAGACTTAAAATATTCAAGTCTCCCTACATGCGTCATTGATGAGGATTGCCCCCAAGAGTGACACGGAGGTGCAAAACCCCTCAAGCAAGCTCAGGATGACATTCTATGAACTCCGACGACCACCTAAGTGTAGGAGCTGGAGACACAGTTGTTACATGCAACATAATGTTGTCACTCTGCCATATCCATGCTCATGCAGACCCCTCATGTGGACCCAGCTGGCATTGGAGAATAGACGGGTGGTGGCTCCTGCCACCCGTAGCTGCCAGAAAGCTGCCACGACGTCTCAGGTACTTGCTGAGGTGCTCTGTAATTTTTTCGCAATCGTTTAAGTTTTCTCAGTGGATTAGGTCTTGAGCCCGATTTGCATGTTTGACATTGTCTGTCCATTGATCAATGCCAAACCTGTGTGTGTGACCACTCGTAGCGTTTGGCTCAAGATTTTTCATTTCTATGTTCAGATAGTGTTCCGTTTGGATGCCTATGTACAGAGTTATGACCAAAACAGCGGTTTTGGGCCGGTTTTTGGACAAACTAACAATGTCGTGTGCGTCACCCGCTGTGCGCCGTGGCAGGTATTTACTTTGTGTGGTTGTGAGTTTTTATTTCTCTCTACATTACTAAGCTATTGGATCTTATAAAACTTTGTCCGTCTCCCTAGACTAACTCTTGTTGTTTCTTGCACCTGCTTTCTTTCGCCAAGCAACTTGGCCAATGGGATGGAAAACAATAATGAAAGTAGCAGAGATGGAAGCAGCAAAGGAAACCGCAGCGACCGGGAAGTGACAACCTGTGTAGCCAACATCACTCATCGTGACCAAGTACTACATGCGACAAGGGGCTCATGTGCAGCACGTGCACCTCAAAATGGAGGAAGCAAAAGTGGCAGTAGCAGACTTATCACCCTCATCAGCCTCATCGACTTCATCAGCATCAACAAATTTTGCCATGGTTCCTGCGGAATTCTCTCCTCTCTTTTGAGAGTTTGCAGATGTCTTCCATGACAGACTCCGGAAAACCTTGCCACCTCAGCGCGACATCAACCATCGTATCAAACTAAAACTGGGCAGTCAACCCACCGTTCAAGGAGCCCATTAAATGAGCAACCGTGAGCTGACCGAGCTAAAAAAAGCAACTCGAGGAGATCCTTGGTCAAGGTTTCATCCGCCCATCCACATCACTATACGCCGCACCAGTATTGTTCATGAAAACAAAAATTGGCGAGGTGCGGATGTGTATGGACTACCGGGCATTGGACGAAACTACCATAAAAAACTGCTATCCTCTCCTCCATGTCAACGAACGTTTTGACCAACTCCGAGGACCTCAAATCATCAATAAAATCAATCTACGTAACGACTGTTACCACATCCACATGGCAAACACGGACATTAAGAAGACAGGCATTTTGAGTTCACGCTCATGTCGTTTGGACTCATGAATGCCAAGTCAATTCTTATGGGCAATGTACAACATGCTCTGCCCGTACCTTGACGATGTTGTCGTTGTATACCTCAACACCACTCGGATGTACAACCACACCCCGGAGGAGCACGATGGACATCTCCAAAAACTTCTCAAGTATTACGAAGAGAGAAATTCTTTGGAAAACTCTCAAAGTATGACTTTGGTTGCCGTTTGATTGAGTTTTGGGGACACGTCATCAACAACGGACAGATCACGATGGATAAAAAAAAGTGGCAGCAATCACTGCTTTGCCAATGCCGACCAACGTCCAAGATATTCCAGTCTTCCTCGGCTTCCGTAATTTCTATCGGTGTTTCATACGGGACTATGCCAAAGTGCCAGTGCCTCTCTCCGAACTCACTCAAAATGAAAACAAGTGGCATTGGGGAGACAGGAAAGAAGAAGTGTTCATTGGTTTACGGAACGCTCTGACCTTGGCGCTACGATTGGCCAATCCAACGATCGACTATATCATGGCGATGGACGCTTCCGACCGAGCCATTGGTGCACTTTTCCTACAAGATCACGGAAGCAGAAAGAAACCGATCGTGTATATATCACAAATGTTACGATAGCCAGAACTCAACTATGCCGTACACAAGAAGGAGATCCTAGCGGTTGTACATGCATTTAAGATGTGGTGCTGCTATCTTGAATGCCTCTCATGTTTCATACACACCAACCATCACACGCTGAAATATCTAAAGACACACCAGAACCTCAGTCGACATCAAATCCGATGGATGGAGATTCTTGAATCCGGGTTCGACTACGATATCGAGTACCAGCCGGGAAAAACCAACCGAGCAAATGCTCACAGCCGCTGAGTAGACTTGATGGCTGAGGCACTGGTGCATTAAATGCAATAATATCCATATCTCGCGTAGTTGTTTACACGATACTATGACCAGCATGGTAGATACGAAAAATCCAAGATCTGGCATTCTATTGGTAAAGACGATTCACTCGCCAGGTGGTTTTACCCGTGAACGATGAACTACGCTACATGCTGCTCAAGGAGTTCCATGACACCGGTCCACGTGGACATTTCACTGAGGAATCTGAAGAAATAGGCAAAGTACTACTGAACGACAATATGCAAATCAACGTGGCCAACTTCTACAAATCATGTGACACGTGTCAGCGAAAAATTCCCATTCCACGCGGCCACCTGGACTTGAGCAGCTGCTACCCGTTTGGACAGAACCGTGAACCAACATCTCTATAGACTTCGTCTTTGGACTATCGATCACACCCAAGGAATATGACAAAATCCTTGTAGTTGTCCACAGGTTCTCCAAAATGTCCCACTTCATCCCGATGACAACCACCATCACCAACGAAGGCACAGCACAGCTGTTTCTAAACAACATTGTACGGCTATAGGATGTGCCGAGAACCATCACAAGGGACAAGCGTTTGATATACCAGCCATTTCTGGCGCGAACACATGACTTACTACAGCAGTTGGATCTAGCTTTCCACGGCATTTTACCTCAAACCCATGTATGACCAATCACCTCACCCCTGAAACTGTGTATTGACAAGTGTATTGGAAAGTGAACAAATCAGTGAACATGGACGTCTAACGAAAACAATTACATATTAAATATGATCCATGATAAGTAGCACGTGATATAGAAAATGTTGATTTGGGCTCTAGTGATACGAATTGATGTTGGTGATTTCTGAAAAATGTTTTCATATAGGAATACACTTTTTCATACACCAATTGTTGAGTGTATGAATTTGGGGTGATTAACCATAACTCCTCAAACCGACGGCCAAACCAGGCGGACCAGTCAGATGCTCAAGCAAAATCTCTGCAAATTATCCAAGCCACACGGGACTGATTGGGCAGGCAAACTCATGACTGCCAAGCTTGCATACAACTAAACAACGTCCGCCAAAATGAGTAAAACTCCATTTTGATTTGTGTATGGCAAACTTTCCAACACACCAGTCAGACTTCACTGCCAGAGCAACATTCCCGCGGCCAACATCCAACGCCGCGACTTCTCCACCATCCGGGATGAAACACAGCAAACGCTTGCGAAGACAGAAGCGATGATGAAGCGAGCAGCCGACCGCCATCGCACCGTCGATGTGTTTGTCACTGGCGACAAAGTCCTTCTTAGTTTGCCGAAAATCAAACTCCACGGAACCAACTATTCGAAACTCAAATCCCAATGGTTGGGACCATTTGTGATCAAGCGCATGAAAACCCCATGTTTCCGGGACTCAAACTCCCCGACACTATGCAACTTCATCCAGTGTTCCACATCAGCAAGATCAAGCACTACCAGGACCTCGCCGAGAACTTCCCCGGCAGGGATGAGCCTCCCCCTCCTCCCGTACAAGTGGATGAGGACACAGAGTGCATCATCAAGGACATCCTCAGCCATCGATGACGTGGCAAGACTATGGAATATCTTGTTAAGTGGCACAACTACAACGCCACGGAGAAAAGCTGGGAACCCTATGACAATCTTCGCGATGTTGATCACCTGATCAAAAGGTTTTGTCATTGTCAACGTGCTACATCTGCAAGCACGTTGAGATGTCGCAGCTAAAAGGGGGAGAAGTGTCAAACACCAGACGTACACTAGTCCTTGAAATTTGCAAGTGGGCATTTCTGTTGATACACAAATAGCCCGCCGCGCATCGAGACCTGGATTTTTGCTCCATCGGTCGAGAACAATTCGGCCAACTACCCTTGCTCTCCAGCATTCCTTCTTGCACCTTCTGACAACTTTAACCACTTTCAAGAATCATTGACAAAACTATCACAATCTTTTGGTTGACTTCTCGATGCATCGAGATTCATAAAGACTCATCTCACATCTTCACTGCTGATCTTCCAAGCCCACTGATTCCTTGTTGGAGCTTCTGTGAAATCAATAGGAAGCTGTGGCGGCATTATCTTGTCAGCTTGTGCACTAGCAAGCAAGCAGGTGCAAGAAATAGCAAGGGTTACACTAGGGAGAAGCTCAGAGTTTCATAAGCTTCAATAGCTTAGTAATGTAGGGAGAAGCGACAACTGACAAGTATACAACATAAATACCTGCCGCCGTGCACCGCGGGTGGCGCACGTGGTTGTGTCAGTTCATCCTAAAACTAGCCCAAAACCATTATTTTGGCTGTAACTTTGCGCACAGGTATCGAAACGCAACACCGTCTGAACCTAGAGATACAAAATCTTCAGCCAAATGCTACAACGGGTCACACACAGAGGTTTGACATGGATCAATGGACAAACAATGCAAGATATGCAAATCGTGCTGAAAAACCAATCCACCGAGAAACTTTAGTGACTACGGAAAAAATCCAGAGCATCCCAACAAGCACCCAAGACGTGGTAATTTTCTAGCAGTTGTTGGTGGGTAGAGCCATCACTCTTCAGTGCTCCAATGCCAGCTGGGTCCGCATCAGGAATGTGCATGAGCGTGGACATGGACGAGTGGTTTAATTAAGCTATACAAACAGATAGGGAATACTCACATCACAATAACTCCCCATGCACCGATAGTACGCATGTCCATACACATATAGAAATGCACTGTCAGGATGAGATCCATGTGATGCGGTCCTGAAGTTTGTCTGATCGTCTCTAGTGGTTCACGTCTACTGTTTTGCGCGAATCTGAGACTGAGCTTGAGCTTTCTGGTCGCCTCACGCTATGTGAGCAGGAATTTAGAGACAGTCCGTTTTCCAAGGGAATAACGTCGTTTTGCGTTAGTTTTTTAACATGGACATGATCACAACATTTATAGGGCTAGTCATGATCTTTTCAACGTACCAAACCGCGCATGATTCGTACAAGCGTAGCTCAAATTATGCTTGCCAAAGCGCAGGTCTCGACCACCACAGAAGCCTGACGCCGCCACTCGCCGTGGCGCTTTCATTCACGTGCGAAGCGCCTTTCCCAAGGCGCATATCCCATTGCACATGGTGTGGAGGTCCCCTGCACTGTTTCCACGCACCCTACCCACTTTTGGGTCGTGTTTGGTGATGGGGTGTGACGAGGTTCGAAACCTGTCCGCGGACCTGCAGTCAGAATTTTGACTAAGTCCCCGACTAACAAAATGTACTACTGAGCTTCGGACGCCGAGCCAGGATTTTGGCTAAATCCCTCAGGAACAACCTGCACTACTGGATCCGGTGGATGATCCGCCGGATCAGGTGGATCATCCACCGGACGCCTCGGCAGGCCTATCGGAGCATTTTCTCCAGATGGTTTTTTTGTTACTCGGTCCGGTCGATTATCGACCGGATTTCGAGTCGCAGCCGGCTCCCAGAGCTGTTGCGCATACCCCAACTTTGGAAAGCCATATCGTCCTCCATACTTGTTCGATTCCAGCGAAACAACTTCCACCGGATTCAGCAACTTGTTAACTTTCAGGGGCAATCCTCCATTTTTGGATCTGAGCAAATGTCAAGTCGCCAGATCCGCCGGAGCAGAGTTTCCAATTTCTGGCGGCTCGTTAGCGCCTCCAGGCGCCGCACTTGGGCATGCGGAGGGGCAAATTTTCAACATTCTCCCCCTTGCACCTTCCATGCCCGCTGCTCCTGCTTGCTCTCACTCATCTTCCGTTGCGTCCTCCAGCCCATCGTAGCTGGTCATCCCTAGTCCAGCCATGCTCATCGCGTGCCGGTCTGCATGTTGCGCTTTGGTCAGGCAATCCGCAAGCATGCTGTGCCTGCTGCAGTGCTGTAGCACCACCTGCCCCTTCTCGACCATGTCCCGTGCCTAGTGATAACGCACGTCAATGTGCTTCGTCCTCCTGTGCTGCGTCAGATTGTTGGTTAGCGAGATGGAGCCGGTGTTGTCCTCGTGCACCACCGTAGGCTCCAGCTGCGGCACGCCCAGCTCCCCCAGCAACCTGCGGAGCCACACCGCCTCCTTGACCGCCTCGGTCGGCGCGATGTACTCAGCTTCCACTGTGGAGGTGGCAACGCAATCCTGCTTCCTGCTGCACCACGAGACCGCTGCACCAGCGAGGAAGAACACGTAGCCGGATGTGGACTTCCGCTTGTCCACATCGCTAGCGTAGTCTGCATCCGTGTAGCAGACCAGACGCAAAGGGTCCGCCCGCCCTTTGCCCTAGAACCTCAGGCGCACGTGCAGCGTCACCTGCAGGTAGCGGAGGATGCGCTTGACCGCCTGCCAGTGTAGTGGCCCTGGGTCGGCCACGTACCTGCTCACTTGGCCCACCGCGTAGGCCAGGTCCGGTCGAGTCGCCACCATGGCGTACATGAGGCTGCCCACCGCTGATTGGTAAGGCACCCCTGCCATATCCTCCCGCTCTTCTTTTGTTTGCGGCGCCATTCCCACACTCAGTTCATAGGTCGTGGAGACAGGACTGCACACTGGTTTGCAGTCCCCCATGTCGTACCGCTTCCGCACCTCGACAACGTATTTGGCCTGCCCCAGCTCAAGTGTACGCGCCCTCCGGTTCCGCGTAATGCTCACCCCGAGGTAGAACTCCAGCTTCCCCATGTCCGACATCTGGAACCTGCTGCTCAGCTGCTCTTTCAGCTGCTATAGGCTCGGCAGGTCTGAGGAGCACAAGATCAGATCGTCCACGTAGAGTGCGACAATCTGATGGAGCTTCTTGCTACGCCGCACGTACACACTGTGATCCGCCTCACAATGCTTGAAGCCGAGTTGTGCCATGAAGCTGTCCATCTGTTGGTACCAGCATCGAGGCGATTGTTTTAGCCCGTACAAGGACTTCCGCAGCTTGCACACCTTGCCCTCCGGCGCCTCCACCCCCTCCGGCACCTCCATGTAGATTTCCTTGTCGATGATGCCGTTGAGGAAGGCCGTCTTTACGTCCATTTGGTGGAGCTCCATGTCCTTTGCGACTGCCACCGCAAGGACTGCCCGGATGCTTGTGAACTTGGCGACGGGGGCAAACGTCTCATCGTAGTGCTCGCCCTTACGCTGTGCGTACCCCTTCGCCACGAGCAGCACCTTGTACTTGTCAACCACACCTTCCTTCGTGAAATTGGTCTTGAAGACCCATTTGGAGCCGATGACCTTGGCGTCTTTCGGCCTGTCAACCAGCTGCCACGTGTCGTTTTCAGCAATGGACGCCAACTTCGACTTGATGGCCGCGTCCCACTGCTTTCCCTCGGGCCGCGCAAGCGCCTCTTACACGCTCGTCGGCTCCGTTGATGCAGCCAGCATGCACCGCGTCATGCCGATCCATCGACCGCTGCCTGCGTCAAAACGCTTTCCCACTCCCCGCTGCCTCCCGCTGCGGCGCAGCAGTCTTGGCGGCGTCTTGTCGCTCTGCTGCGATCCTTCTGATTCAGCCCGCTCCGGTGAATCATCGACCAAACCGCATCCCGAGGATTCTTCCCGCTCCGGTGAACCATGAACCGGACGGGCGGCGCGTCCAGAGGATTTATCTCCGACGCCGGACGCGAACTCAGCCGAGAGTGCGCGCTTCGGCACCCGCGGTGCCCCCTTTGACGGATCATTCCGCCGGATCTCCAGCCCAGCTGCATCGTCGTCGGAGTCCTCCGCGGCGGCTGCTGCACCTGCTGCACCGCCATGCTCCGACGCCGCATCATTGACCTCCGCATCCGCCGGCTCCTCCTCCTAGTCAGGGAGTTGGAACCACTCCCCCTGTTTTGGAGTGTTCCCGACCCTCATGTCGTTGCTGCTGATGCTGAAGCTTTGCTGCTCATCAAACTCGACGTCACGGCTGCGGATGATCTCTTGCGTGCGCGGGTCCTAGAGCCGATACGCCTTTTGCTCGCTCTCGTAGTTGAGGAACAAGCACGGCTTCGCCCGCGGTTCCAGCTTGCTGTCGCGTTGTTGCGCCGCCTGCACCATCGCGTGCGCCTTGCACCCGAACACCTTCAGGTGCGCCACGTTTGGCTTGTACCCGCTCGAAACCTCCTGTGGCATCTTCCAGCCGCCCTTATCCTTCAGCACTGCTGTTGGGGTGAGGTTGATGGTGTAGCTTGCTGTACGCACAGCCTCCGCCCAGAACCCTCGCGGAAACCCCGCATCCACAAGCATGGTCCGCACCATGTTGAGCAGCGTCTCGTTTGCCCGCTACGCCACTCCATTGGACTGTGGCAAGTATGGCGTAGTGGGTTCCCACTTGATGCCCTGCTGCTTCATCCACCCGCTGCAGCCCACATACTCTCCGCCACTGTCGCTGCGTAGCGCTCTAACCTTCCGGCCAGTCTTCCTCTCCACCGCTGCGACGTACTCCTTCAACCGGTCCAGGACTTTACCTTTCCGCTTCATGAAGTACACGTAGAGCTTCCTGCTACAGTCGTCAATGAAGGTGACAAAGAATCTCAAGCCACCGTTTGACGGTGTTTTGAACGATACGCACACGTCGCTGTGCACAACCTCCAGCAGGTCCTTTGCGTGAGCCGCGTTCTCATTGAACAGCTTGCGCTTTGCCTTGCCCAAAATGCAAGGCTCGCACTTTTTGTGCGCTGCTGCATCTGCTGCCGCGTCTGCATCGTCAATGACGAGGCCGCGCACCATGTCGCGCTTCGCCATCTCCTTAACGGTTGTGGGCGCCGAATGCCCCAACCGCCGGTGCTAGAGCTCCAGATCAGTGCTTCCACCCTTGGCCATGTTGACGACACGCTCCTGCAAATCTGCTGCGTCGGATGCCGCGAAGACCACCTTGGTCTCCACGATGTAGAGACCGCCCTCGCGCTTCGCCTCCAGCACGACCTCGCCGTCGCCGTCAATGCGCACCACTGCGCCTTTCGTGCGGAAGAGCACCTCATACCCCTTGTCCGTCAAGTGGCTGACACTCAAAATGTCAGCCAGGCTGGGGACGTGCTGCACATCACGGATTGTGCACAGCTCCTTCTTACTGCCCACCACAACTTCCACCTCCACGTTGCCTTGGCCGGCCGCCGGCTCGACTTTGTCGTTCGCAACCACCATCGACTTGGAAGACTTCTCGTAGGTGACGAACCCCACCTTCTCGACTTAGGTGTGCTCCTCGGCCCCGGAATCCAGGCACCGCCTGTTGGCTTTCTTGAGGAAGTGATTCTTGTTGCCGTTGAGGAGCAACCTGCCCTTGCTGTTTTTGCCGCCGGTCTTCGCCTCCTCCGGGCACTCACGGACCCAATGGCCCTCCTTGCCGCAGTTGCAGCACACACCTTTCTTGGCGCCCTTCTTGCCGTCGCCCTTTCCGCCACTTCCTCGGCTCCTGCTTCCGCCACCACGAGTTTTGGTGACGAGGGCCGATGAGGAAGAAGAGGACTCCCCGCAGCTCTGACGCTGCGCCTCATTGCGGATGTACTCTGCGACCGCGCCATAGGTGAGCTTGTCCTCCGACCATCCTCCAAGCACGGTGATGAGTGAACCCCAACTGTCAGGTAGGGCCATGAGGAGGGCCATCGCCTGCAGCTGCGTGTCGATCTTCCACCCCACGTCATTGCACTGCGAGGCGAGCGACTCGATCTGCTACATGGCGGAGATGATATCATCTCCCTCCTTGATTCTCACCGTGAGGAGCCACTTCATCGCGAAGATTTTCTTCGCGAACGACTTGGATTGGTGGATGGCGCAGAGCTTTTACCAAGCTTCGGCTGCAAGCTTGCAGCCTTCGAAGTAGCCGCACTGCGACTCGGCCGTCCTGGACACCAGGAGCATGAGCGCCTCCGTGTTCTTCTTTTCGAAGGCCTGCTTCTCCGCGTCCGTACCAGTCGCCTCTGCAAGCACCTCCTTCACCAGCATGACATCCAGCAGCCCCTTATGCGAGAGGTGCAGTTCAAACTGCCACCTCCATAGTCCAAAGCCCGGGCCGCCCGCATACTTCTGAATGGGCTGCGTCTCCTTCAGCGCCATGTGCGCAGATGCTACTCTGACGAGTTCTCAAAACTTCACGACGACGTCCAAGATGACGATCCCGTGTGCTGCGAAAGATGTGAACGTTGGAGGTGTTCAGACCTGTGGGCCCATAACCCTTTGTCAGGATACGATCCACGTGGTGTGGTCCTGAAGTTTGTCTGATCATCTCTAGTGGTTCACGTCTATTGTTTTGGGCGAATCTGAGACTAAGCGTGAGCTTTCTGGTCGCCTCACGCTATGTGAGCAGGAATTTAGAGACTGTCAGTTTGCGAAGGGAATAACGTTGTTTTGCGTTAGTTTTTGAACATAGACATGATCACAACATTTATAGGGCTAGTCATGATCTTTCCAACACACTAAACCGCACACCATTCGGCCAAGCGTAGCTCAAGTTATGCTTGCCAAAGCGCAGGTCTCAACCACCACAGAAGCCTGACGCCGCCACTCGCCGTGGCGCCTTCATTCACGTGCGAAGCGCCTTTCCCACGGCGCATATCCCATTGCACATGGTGTGGGGGTCCCCTGCACTGTTTCCACGCACCCTACCCACTTTTGGGTCGTGTTTGGTGATGGGGTGTGACGAGGTTCGAAACCTGTCCGCGGACCTGCAGTCAGAATTTTGACGAAATCCCCGAGTAACAAAACGTACTACTGAGCTTCGGACGTCGAGCCAGGATTTTGGCTAAGTCCCTCAGTAACAACCTGTACTACTGGATCCGGTGGATGATCCGCCGGATCAGGTGGATCATCCACCGGACGCCTCGGCAGGCCTATCGGAGCATTTTCTTCAGATGGTGTTTTTGTTACTCGGTCCGGTCGATTATCGACCGGATTTCGAGTCGCAGCCGGCTCCCAGAGCCTCTGCGCATACCCCAACTTTGGTAAGCCATATCTTCCTCCATACTCGTCCGATTCCAGCGAAACAACTTCCACCGGATTCAGCAACTTGTCAACTTTCAGGGGCAATCCTCCATTTGAGGATCCGAGCAAATGTCGAGTCACCAGATCCGCCGGAGCGGAGTTTCCATTTTCTGGCGGCTCGTCAGCGCCTCCCGGCGCCACACTTGGGCATGCAGAGGGGCAATTTTTCAACATTGTTGTTGGTGGGTAGAGCCATCACTCTACGGAAAAAATACAGATCATCCTAACAAGCACCCGAGACGTGGTAATTGTCTAGCAATTGTTGGTGGGTAGAGCCATCACTCTTCAGTGCTCCAATGCCAGCTGGGTCCGCATCAGGAATGTGCATGAGCGTGGACATGGACGAGTGGTTTCATTAAGCTATACAAACAGATAGGGAATACTCACATCACAATAACTCCCCATGCACCGATAGTACGCATGTCCATACACATGTAGAAATGACACAAGTGTAGCTAGATCCTCAATAGCCCATGCTGGCACACACCCCATTCTCAGCCACTCTTAGGCAAGGGCCAAAGCGCAAGAGAACGAATGGCTACCATGAACATTCCGCAGGCATGTGCCTTGGTCAAGAAGTCAGCCGGTTGCATTTCCATGCAAGCCCAGATGACAGAGATGACCTATCGCGTGACAAGATCACACACAAAGTAATGCTCAACAACAATGTGCTTTGTGCGTGTATGAAAAACACCAGAGATCTATACAATGGCAAGAGCACTCTAGTTTCCACAGTGTAGAACGATGCAAGGCAAAGACTAATGCAACTCACAAAACACGACATTGCAGCCACACCGCCCCAGTCCCAAGGGCAACATACTCAACCTATGATGAGTTACGTGTGATACAACCCTGCTTACAGTTGCGCTACAACACAACGATGTCATCCACGAGGAACACGTAGCCTGTCAAACTGCGCCCATCAAGACTCCACACCCAGTCACTGTCTCTACAGTCGTCGACTACCACTGAACATTTCCTTCGAAAGCAGAGTCAGAGGTACGGTGTCCGGACAACGTACTGCACCACTTGCACAGCCGCGTGAAGAGCTCTTGTCCCAAGAAACTGTGAAAATAGTGCAAGGATGTTGACGGCAAAGGCATTGTCAGGTCGTGTGGTAGTGGCCAAGTACATTGAATAGACAATCAGGCGCAAGGACATGGTCATGTCCACAGTCTCCTCCAGCTGTGCTGGATCATCCGCCTTCGGAGCATCCTGCCCATCACATGTGATGGGAATGGAGGCTATGGGAACAACACCAAGGAGGTCAGCAATCCACTCCCCCTCAACATTGGCGTAACGTGCCTAATGCAAAATGAGAGTCACTGGCGCCGCCATATCCTAGGACCAATTGCAGACGTTTGTAGGAGCAACATCACCACACAATTTCAACCACCTCACCAAGTGAGCTGCGACAGTTACGAGCTTCACTAGCCGCGCCAAGCGATAGCACCAGCAGGGGGTGAGTAATTAGAGTAGATGTTTTGTCCATTACTACACCGCACTCACCACTGTGCAGAGCATGAAGAGCCTCGAGACTGGTCTCGGATCATGCAAAGCCTTTAGGCGGTACACACACAGTGAATTTCCTTGAGTGACACACGGACGAGGTGCATCGCAAGCACAACTTCAGCAAACACATCCATTTCACCATGCGCCAGTGGTGATGTGGACCCTTGGGAGCACACCATTGCGGAACTTTGTCAATTGCCAGTGCTTCACACTCAAGGAGGTACGAGTGTGTTGTTGCAGCCGAGTGGTCCCATGATAACTTGTCTTACTAGTTCTATTGCCCATGATGATGCTTGTGGTGGCGCCCAACGGACTTGCAATGAGGATGGACCTGATGGTACCGACCGGCTTGACGAGTCACAGATCCATGCTTTTTATTGTTGTCCTGAGTCCTCTGATACCCGTTGAGCAATGTGAGAGTATTTTGTGGCATGTTGCTGAGTGTCAAAGACTGGTCGTGATCTGAGTGGCACCTGGATCATTGAGTCTGTTACCACCCATCACATGACCTGTCTTCTTAGTGACTTTGTTGTGCTCGGTCTTGCGGATGAGTCCATCAGGGCCTCCTCACCTACGGTCCGGTCGCTGGCTACAAACAATTTGGCAATCGTGGCTTTGGGTCCACTAGCCTCATTAGTCTTCTCTAGTACACCCGATCCCATGCTGGTGTCAGACTCCTCTGGCACACCTGGTCTCCTGGAAGTTTCGGTCCCCTATGACCACCTGCTCCTGTCCCGTGGAAGTTTCGGTCCCTTTGGCACACCTGATCGTGTGCAAGTATTGGTCCCCTCTGACACACTTGATTGCGTGCCACTATCGGTTCCCTTTGGCATGCCTGATCTCGTACAAGTGGCTATCCCCTTTTGCACATCTGATCCCATGCCAGTGTTAAAACCCTCTTTCACACATACTCCCGTGCGTGCACCATATTCCCCTACAGCACTGGCCCAGCAGCCTTCTCCATGGCCTGAAATGAGCGCCTTAGCATCGTGCTACTCTCGCGAGCCCGGTGGTCGTCTCCAAGCACAGGAACCAAGGGATCAGCGGGCTGTTGACTCAGCGCCTTGACACCTGACTCATTGTGTTCAGCGGGGTGAGCCTGGCACAAAGGCCCTTGCTTTAAGTGTCCAGGCAGACTACATTGAGGTGCATCTAGCATGTCCTTTTGGCCATGCGCTGGTCTCAAAAGAGTTCTGGGTCGCTTACGATGCAATAGCTGACCTTGTCGTGGTCAGACTGAGTCTGTAGGTGTGTGTCTTGGCCACCCAGAGCTCTCCCTCAACGACGCATGATCGAAGCACGTTGAAGGAGGCACTCTCAGCTCAAGATGAAAACTTGTGGCAGAATGTTTTTTAGGATAAGCTGAGAGCGATCCGTGAGCACAATGCCTATGAGCTTGTCAACCTCCCGCTTGGGAAAAAGGCTCTACAGGCCAAGTGGATTTTTGCAAGAAGGTAAACCCTGATGGCACACTGGACCGTTACAAGGCTTGCTTGACGACAAAGGGTTCTTACAAGGTGAGGGTGTAGATTTCATTGACAGATTTACACCCGTTGGCCGCGTGACCACCGCTCGCGCTCCGTGTGGGATGGTTGCTCACCACAACTGGGAGCTGCACCAGATGGATGTGAACAATGTGTTCCTCCATGGCACCTTAAAGGATGGGATCTCCATGATCCGACAACCTAGATTTGAGGGTAGTGACAAGGTCCAACATTTTCGCAAGGCCTTGTATGGCTTGAAATAGTCACCTAGGTGCTCGGACTTGGAGATCACCGGCACACTGACATGTACTGATTACATGCTGAGTGACTTTGACCTGTCCCTCTTTTCCAGAAGGATAGCTTAGAGCTTTACCACTTTCCTGTTCTACGTGGACGACCTCTTGATTGCGTCTCCTTCTATGGAGGCAATGAAGGAGGCCAAGGCATTCCTTGAGGCTATTTACAAGATGGAGGACCTTGGTCCTACAGCTGTGTTTTGTAGGATGGAGATCGTGAGTGATCATCATCGGCAGACACTCTTGTTACATCAGGCATGTTATGCCAGGGTTGTGGAGGAGCGTTTTGCTGACCTCCTTGGTGTAGTTCCTAGAGCTTCCACTCCCATCACATATTACAGGCAGGATGCTTTGAAAGTGAATCATCCATCACAATTGGGGGAGACAGTGGACGTAACCCTATACTTGCACCTGATTGGCTCTTTGATGTTCTTGGCCACCACCACACGACCCGACATTGGAAATGCAACAAGACACATGATAGATGTCATCAACAACAAAGGCACGAAGCACGATGGCACGTGTGTCAAGAGCACTCACGGTGGTAGAGTCAAAAGAGTGCTCAATAGTGAGATCCATCCTAGTTCATAAAGAAATACAGAGCAGGTTGAACTCAAGAGCAAGGACAAAGAGCATATTGGAAATGTACAAAAGGCCAAACAAATCATCAAACTGCATAACCCCAACTCCCTACCCAGGCAACCACTGACCAGACCATGTGCGAACGGATCGAACAGACGCAACATGACCGAGCACAACAAAGTCAGTACAACGAGAGGTCATGTGATCGGTGGCACCAGTCAATGAACTAGGTGCCACTCGGCTCACAACCAGTTGTCGACACTGAGAAACATACCATAAAAAACTCTACCTTTTCTGGACGCACATCAGAGGACTCGTCAAGGCAGTCGGTCTCGTCAGGTCTATCGTCATCGAAAGCCAACTGGGCGCCACCACAAGCATCATCACATTTAACAATCATAATAAGACAAGCTATCCCAGGACACTCTGCTGTGACAACATACTCGTACCTCTTTGAGTACAAAGTGCCAACAGATGACAAAGCTTCGCGATGGTGCATTTTTTTGTCCATATCATTGCACCCACCTGGTGAAATGGATGCGTCTGCTACAGTCATGATCGCGGTGCGCGACGCCTATATGTCACTCAAGGAAATCCGCTGCATGTACACCACCTAAAGGTTGCGCATGACTCGATTCCAGTCAAGAAGCTACTCACACTCCGTACACCGGTGAGTGCCTCCACACTTTAAGCAATGGATAGAACGTCCAATTCCACTACAGGCCGGCTATTGCTACTGCTGCAGCTATCCCTTCCCGCATTGCTTCTTCAACTTCTTCCCCTATGCAGCCCCTACAGCGTCCTTAGTGGAGCCACTCAGGGTAGAGGAGGAGGAGGAGGAGGAGGAAGCAATGGAGGTGGGACTGGTGAACTGGGACAAAGGCGTAGAAGGGGTCCCATTCACTACAACACAAGTGGACTCTTCTCATGGGCGATAGCAACCTCATTAGCCAATGTGGCCTGAAGGAAGTAGCGATGTGTCCATGGAAGCAGCTCTTGTGACTTTGAAAACTCAAAAGAGGGCCACACGGTTGAAGTCCGTAAAGAGATTCACATGTCCCAAGTGCGCCCCCATCATGATGGTGTCCAGTGCCCATAGTTGGGTCCTGCCACCGGTGCCAAGGCGCGCGTAAACGCGCATCGCGCACCTCTGGTAGTTGGCTCCAACCTCCGTGGGATCCTGACTTAGGGAGTGAATCAACGGAGTTAGGCCGCCCTCGTGTCATGGGTCTCCACAGCAAGAAGTGCCAGGGCAAGCTCCTAGCCCTTGCGCGGGTCGACTCCAATCCCCGTCTCGGACTCCCCAAGGAAGCGACGGAAGCCGACCAATGTCTCCCAAAGCATGGCGTACAGTAGACCGTGCATCGTCCTTGCTACTGTCTAAACTTGGTGAGAAAGTCTGGTACTAGCTTTGGTAGTAAGGCCGAACGCCCTCAAAGTCAGCCCACACCTGAAACAAGGTCTCTCAGGAATCGAAGCCCCCGTCGGTATCATAACGAGAGGGAGGTGTCTCAAAGTCCTTCGATTGTCGCTTTGTGGGGAGGGCGACCTCAAGCTCCAAAGGTGCTGGACAAGGTATGGGGAGACCACCAGCATGAGAAACGTCACGAAGGGTGAACGCTACTGAATGACGTGCCTGATGCTGACGGCGAGAAGGTTACGGAGTGAAAGGCTGTGACCCCAGACTTAGCTGACAAAGACGATCCTCAAGCACACAAATCTTGTCCTCACGTATATCATCCTCGTCCTCCTCCTCATCCAAAGTGTCAACCTATGATGAGGAGTACTTAGGCCGCGGAATTGTGTAGGGTGTAGACTACTCAACGGGTGGTGCAACACCAATAGATCCTCCTAGTGGATGCTCTCAGGACCCCAAACGCCCCCGTAGTAACTCCGTGATCTCCCGCAGTGCGTCGGTCTCGCGCTACTGCTGTCGACGCATCTCATCCTACATCCGACGAAGCTCCTCAATCACAAGTGACACTGATCTTGGACTCATGATGCCCGAAGAGGAGGAGGAGGGGTCTCCTAGCCCTTTGTCCTTGTCATGCAAGTGCGCCATTGTAGTGCTTAGTTTGGAGCCGAACATAAAATTCCTTCAAACACGAACCCAACAGCATTTCTTGAGGAGTTGAAATGTTTAGAAAGTTTGATATCTTGACCTCAAAACTATAGACGACGGCAAAAATAATGATGACGTCAGTAGTTTTTGCCCTACCAAGAAAAACTCTAGTACTTTTTTGTGGCGTATATTACGCCAATGGTTTTTTACATTTTTCCTTTAGTCACGCGGACTCCACATGACTGTTGGGGGTGACCGCATCACCCCTTGCTCGTTGTTGCATGGGTGCTGCACAGCCCTATGTAACTTTTGCATAGTAGTCCGCCGTTGCGCAGCAGGCCTGTTGCGTAGCAATTATATTACGCAAACTTGCTACTGCTACTACGCTCCCGGCCACCACAATTACACTGCTGCTATTGCTTCTGCAGCTACTACTACACTGCTGTTGTTCCTCACGACTGCTAGCACCACAACAACTACAAGCTACTACCACTACTACATTCTATCATCGCTTGTAGCAGCCATCGTAAGCTGCTGGTCCGAGCTGATTCTCCTTTATTATGTATCGATTGGTAGCCAGACAAGGCAGATGGTGCCACCTGGTGCTGCTGCTGCAGCTCCCCATGGTTGTTCGAGCTTGTAACTGCCGCACCTCACCCGGTTAGGTGGTGGCGATTGTATACTGATGTCAGTGCTACAAACGACTACGATGGGCCCTAGGAAATGGCGGATGCGGTGACACTCACTACTACTACCGGTGCTACATCTCTGTTTCATAGCTTAGTAAGAGAGGTCTCGTTGCTTTGATACCATGAGAGATTGCTGAGGAGCTTCCTACACTTGCTTTTGTTGAGGTGGCCACACTGTCCAATCAGCAAGCCCACTAGCAAGCAAGCAGGTGCAAGAAACAGCAAGGGTTACGCTAGGGAGGTGCTCAAAGTCTCATAAGCTTCAATAACTTAGTATTGTAGAAAAATGACAATTGACACGGACACTGCACAAATACCTACCGCGGCGCACGGCGAGTTGCACACGCGGCAATGTCACTTTGTCCTGAAATCAGCCCA
>SZWC01026747.1:11579-27601 GCA_023375785.1 Penium margaritaceum
ACACACACACACACACACACAAACACACACACACACACACACACACACACACACACACACACACGCGCACGCCCCTACACACCCCCTGTCCCCACACAATCACACGGACTCCAAATGCAGGTCAATTTGCACTGGCGGACATCCGGGCTCTTCCACTGCACCTCACACAGCACGGGCGTGAAGGGAAACGTTGGCGTTTGCCCGTGCTTTCCCTTCTCTCTCCTGTTCCTCCCATTGTCTCCACCTCCCCACCCATGCTCTCCATGTTCCATCCCATTTCCTCCATCTTCTCTCCCATTCATTTTCTCCATCATCCCTCCCGTTTTCCTCATATTCACTCGTTTTCTGTACCCTCCTCTTTCCTCCTTCTTCCATCCCGTCTTCGCCGTCTTCTCTCTTCTTCTATCCCACCAGAGCTTGCGAGACACGGCCGCCAGCTTGTCCTCTCCCAGCGCCTGCGCGAGGTACGCCGCCACGCCGCTGTCCCACTGCAGCCGCGGTGCAAACCGCCACTGCTCGCCGCCACCGCCGCCGCCGCCGCCCTGCAGATCACCGCCGCTGCCAAAGCTGCTGTCTCCGGAGACGCCGCTTGCACCTTTGCTGATGATGCAGCCGCTGCCGCTCCGGCTGACATCGATTCCGAGGACGTCCACGCCGGGTACATGTAGATGGGGCTGGGGCGGTGCCTTGGCTACGAGTAATCCCTCAGCTGAGAGAGTCTCCGTCGCAACTCCCGCTGCCTGTGGCGGTGAAGCTGCTGCTGCTGCAGCCATCGCAGCAGTCGGCATTGCCGCTGCCCTAGCGGATTTTATTCGTGCAGCGGTTTGAAACGGAGGGAGCGCGCGTAGAGCAGCAGCACAAGCCAGCTTCGCACAAGCCTGTGAAGATGTACGATGTGCGCGGCGAGTGAGGAAGCTCGCATTCGCTGGGGGGAGCGCGGGAGAGCGGAGGAAAGCGAGGGAGTAGCGCAAAAACGGACGGGAAAGCCTGTTCCTCAGCACGGTGAATACTTCTGTTTCGTTCTCTTCTGGCCTGCCGAGTAGTGAAACTAAGTGCGGCTCGAACTTCGTGGTGGTGAACTATGACATCCCGGGATGCGAACTCGCATTTGTAAGGTGTGTCTCAACCTCCCTTTACTTTTGATTCGGGGAAAGACAGCTGGCCCCTGACGTGGACCGATTTCTAACGAATGCAAAAGAACACACATTAGAGTCAGAGTTGCGGTGGTGATGAATCGCACTTAAGAATTCCAAAGCAAAAAATCTGTGCTCGTCAATAGCAAATTCTCGCGCCGCATGCATGTGGGCATCGAGGGCGGGGTGCGGTGGACTTGTAACCGGCTTCACGAAGTCAACGCTTTGTCTCTTGTCCGGTTCTGCCCCGTCACACGGACAGTCGAGCAAGCAGGCCATTCTATGCCTGTACACGCCCCTTGGTCTGTGATTGCGTCGTCGACAGGCAAACTTCTCCCTCGGCTGCCAAGGCCTACCAAGCACCCCGCCCTCCGCCGTAACCGACAGTCTTCGGCAAGTCCTGCACTCTGTACAGGGTGCCGAGGATAGTCGACATACTCCACAAAGATCTCCATTCTGCCACGTGCTCGTGGCCATGGATGACATTGGGGAATCGGCCTTGCGCACCATTGCGTGGCATCACTTGCTTTAGATCTGTGCGAAGCGAGCCGTGGTCGTTAGGCATTATGGGGGAGCCCTCATCCTCGCTATCCTTCCTGAAATGTTGAAGGGTGTAGAGAGCAGGCCCATGCACACCAACTTCGACCAAAAAATCGGGTGGAAAAGGTCACTCGTGTCCGGCCACGAACAACGTCTGTTCAATCTATGGCACATGGCCCCACTACACTTCCTACAGCTCGCGAACGACTTCCGCCAAAATAGTTGGCTAAGGGACACACGACTCTGCATCAAGGAAAAGCTCTTGATTTACTTTTTCGTCGTCCGCCACAACTCCTCAATATGCCTTCCAATGGAGGTGTTTTAGCGGGGGCGGACGAAAATTTGCCATGTTGTACGACAGGTGGTGTGTGCACTGGTGTGGCTGGCTAGGAAGATTATTTGCTTTCCTTCAGGTCTAGCGAGTCTGCCCAAGGAATGGGAGGGACAAACAAATTTCTTGCCGTGGTTTTCTAACGTTGTTGGTGCTCTGGACTGCACGCACGTGCCAGTCATTGTTATGCAGCGTATGAAGGGGGCATATTGGCATCGTAGGCAGGTTTACACCCAGAACATCCTAGCCATGTGCGATACATCGCTTCGCATTCGCTTTGTTCACGTTGGGTGGGAGGGATCTGCGCATGATGCACGTGTTTTCCAGGATTTTTATGGCGTGGATTCCGTGTGCCACAAGGTTGCTTCGTCCTAGCAGACCTTGGATTCTCAGAAGGCAATGGAATCCTCCCACCATTCAAGGGTACATGGTACCACCAAAAATAATGGGGAGAAGGTAGAGCTGCACCATAGAATTCGACGTAGTTGTTCAACCGCCGCCACATAGGAGCCCGCTCGATGATTTTGAGAGCCTTTGGCATCATGAAGAAACACTTTTGTTTGCTTTGTGGGTTGTTCCATTACGAGCATTCATCGCAGAGCACCATAATCTTGAGCACCTTTGTCATGCACAATCTCCTACAGGAACGTAGAGCACTCTCTAAAGTATTGCTCCGTGCCTTTGTGGATGATATAGAGCCACTGCCCCCCTGTTTCCTCACGTTGCGCGTGTGGGCATGTGCAACTACACCATGCGCACGGAACGCGGTCGTTTGTCAAGGGGAATGTGGCGCGAGTATGTAAACACCCGGTCTTACTTCAGATTACCCATGTGCACTCAGCATGACACGTGGTTGTACATCAATATCATCCAACAAAGCAATCATATCAACGTTCCTCTCTTTCTCTCAATCATAGTCTATATGTTTCAGTGTCTCATATACCAATATCATGTGTGTGCTATTCTCTTTGCAACATATCCGCCCCCCCCTTTCCCACTGTCCACTGTCAACTATCCACTTTCCATTGTCCATTGTCCACTATCCACTATAGATAGCGGACAGTGCACAGTGGACAGTGGACATTCCACCATTCACTCTACATAGCCCTCCGTGCACTGTCCGTTGTCTACTATCCAATGACCACTACCCACTCTCCATTGTCCTGTGTCCCTTGTGCACTATCCACTGTCCATCTTCCACTGTCCACTGTACTATGTCCGTTGTCCAATGTCCAATTTCCACTATCTAATGTCTGATGTCCTCTGTCCTTGTGCTTTGTCCATAGTCAACTGTCTTCTACCCCTAGTGGACCGTCCATGCTCCACAGTCCATTGTCCATTTTCCACTGTCCATTATCCATAGTCAATTTCCCATTGTCCATTTTCCACAATCCATTTTCCACTGTCCCTCATCCATCTTCCAAAGTCAAGTGTTCATCGTCCCTTGTCCACTATCCACTATCCAGTGTCCACTATACCCTGTCCACTGTCCTCCGTCCCTTGTCCACTGTCCAGTGTCCACTATCCAATGACATCCCCACTGTCCATAGTCCACTTTCCATTGTGCAATGTCCAATTTTCACTATACTTATGAAGAATTTCATTGGAAGTTAGTGTTATCTCGTTACTGCACATTAGAGAAGGATGATGATCTAATGAAGAATTTCAGTGGATGTTAGTGTTTTTATGTTACTACACATCAGAGAAGGATGATGTACATGGACTTACGTATTCAACCCACACCTATCAAGTTGAATAAACATTTGTTCATTTCAAATGTCATGAAAAAAACATTACCATGGTCAGAATACATTTTGAAAGCTGGTGACATCGGTTCGTGATTACAAGAAGTCCTTGTGTGCTTACAAAGCTAGGAGTAGTGACATGCATGGAAGACAATGGTAGTTCATCTGAGTCCATCGAAAAACTAGATTTAAGAACCATTCCTTAAACCATAACATTGCTCATTACGTTATGTGAGGCTTGCAAGCACAACCACAAACAGATGGGTCAAGTACACTTTATCGGTATCACCACTAAGCATAATAGTAGTGTCCTCAAGAACAATGATCTGACCCATACAATGCCCATCACCAGGACAAGTTTTTCCTACATCCTCTGCACTTGTGTCACCGTCTTAGGGATCAAAAGTGGCGTGGACACGAGCTTTATGATGAGTTGTGGGAGGTGCTGCCGATTGAGATGACGAACGTGGAGTTGGTGCACGGTGGGAGTGAAGGCGACGCCAGACATGTGTTTGGCGGAGTTTTCCTTTGAGGTACAAGAAGTACTTGCAGCAATTGTTCTTCAACTTGAAAAGGTCTAACACGTCTATCTTTTGGAGGTCTTTAAGAGCAGGATCTTCGTTCTGTGCTTGCATAGCACGCTCATACATTGTTCTTGGACCCTCCTCTCTAAATTTGTGGGTAATGTCATTACTGGCATGGATGATCTCTCTCAATTGCTCCATATGCTCGTTTATCATGTGACAACGAGCCCGTCTTGACGCATGTTGGAAGGTCTCATTGCCATCACCATTTGATCCAGTAGATGGAGACGTAGATGTACGGTTGACGTCATTGTCCAGGTCATCGCTTGGGAATTGACCAACAGCCATAGTGGTTTGGCCTGTTGCGATGTCCCCATCTTAGATGGAAATGACGTCTGCCCACCATGAACACCATGTCACGCTGTTCCTTAAAGTCCTTGCCCAAGCTCTCCCACTCCTCCCATTTCGTGTTGCAAACAACGATGCCTTGGGTCTGCCAATTGAAGTTGGACCCACTTCGTTCCATGATGCGCATTGCATTCCTCCATGTTCAGTGGATGATGTTGGCATTACTTTAAATCTGTGATAGATTCAAATTGGAGAGGGGGAAGTGAGAAAGCTAACTGTCCATTGTCCTCTAAGAAGAAGTGAACATGGGAGGTGGCGGTAGAGGGGGGTTCCAAACATCCTATGTACAGTGTCCACTGTGATAGAATGAACACAAAGGGGGGGGATTAAACTGTCAAGTGTCCACTATGGATGTTGGACACTCAACTTTCCATTGTCCAGTGTCCATTATAGACAGTGGATAGTAGATGAATTGAACATGGAGGGAGGAGGAAGAGGGTGTGAAAGTCCATTGTCCACTGTTAATTGTCCATTGTCCATCGTCCGGTGGACAGTGCACAGTGCATAAAGGACACTGCACAGTGCATTGTGGATAGTGGACAATGGACAGTGGACAGTGGACAGTGGACATTGCAAAGTGGATAGTGGACAGTTGATAGTGCATTGTGGACAGTGGACACTGGACAGTGGACAGTGCATAGTGGATAGTGGATAGTGCACAGTGAACAGTGGATAGTGGTTTGTTGGCAATGGATAGTAGACAGTAGATAGTGCATAGTGCACAGTGGGCAGTGCACAGTGGACGGTGGATAGTGGACTTGACGCAGTGGATAGTGGAATATGCATAGTGGATAGTGGATACTAGACAGTGCACCGTGCACCGTGCACAATGGACAGTGCATAGTGGATAGTGGACAGTGCACAATGCACACTGCATAGTGGACAGTGCGTAGTGGACAATGCATAGTGCATAGTGCATAGTGCATAGTGGATTGTGCATAATGGACTGTGCATTGTGGACAATGGATAGTGGACAGTGGATAGTGCACAGTGGAAAGTACACAGTGGACACTGGACAGTACGGAGTGCATAATGGACAGTGCGCAGTGCACAATGGATAGTGGATAGTGGACACTGGATGGTGGATAGTGCATAGTGCACGGTGGACAGTGCGAAGTGGAGAATGGACAGTGGACAATGTATAGTGGATAGTGGATAGTGGACAGTGGACAATGGATAGTGCATAGTGCATAGTGCATATCAGACAGTGTATAGTGGAAAATGGACAGTGCATAGTGGACAGTGGATAGTGCATTATGTACAATGGACAGTGCACTGTGCATAGTGGATAGTGGACATTAGAGAGTGGACAGTGCACAGTTGACAGTGGACAGTGGACAGTGGACAGTGGACAGTGGACAGTGGAAAATGGACTGTGGATAGTGGATTTTGGATAGTGCATAGTGCATAGTAGACAGTGCACAATGCGTAGTGGACCGTGGACAGTGGACAATGGACAGTCAGAGTGCAGAGTGGAAAGTGGACAGTGGGCAGTTAAAAATGGATAGTGGACACTGGAGAGTGCATAGTGGACAATGGACAATGGATAGTGGACAGTGGATAGTGGACATTGGATAGTGGATAGTGGACAATAGAAAGTGGACAGTGCATAATGGACTGGACAATGCATAGTGGACAATGGATAGTGGATAGTGGATAGTGGACAATGGATCGTGGACAGTAGACAGTGCATAGTGCATAGTGGATAGTGGACAATGAACTCTGGATAGTGCGTAGTGCATAGTGCATAGTGGATAGTGCACAGCGCACAATGGAAAGTGGACAGTGGACAGTGCACAATGCAAGTGCACGGTGGACACTGCACCGTGTACAATGGATAGTGGACAGTGGACAATGGACAGTGCACAGTGCACAGAGAATAGTGGACAGTGGACAATGCATAGTGGTTAGTGGATAGTAGACACTGGATATTGGATAGTAGATAGTGTATAATGGACAATGGATAGTGGACAGTGGAAAGTGCACAATGAACATTGGACAGTGGATAGTACACAATGGATAGTGGATAGATGGAGCATGGAGGGGGGGGGCTAGGGAAGGGTGTGAAAGTCCATTTTACAATGCCCACTTTCCACGGTGGACAGTGGACAGGGAACTATCCACCGTCCACAATCTAGTGTCCACTGGACAAAGGATTGTGGACAATGAACAATCCACTACTTTTTAGAAAATGGACAATGGATAGTTAATAGATTAAACATCAAGGGGGGCGGGGGGTGTGAAAGTCCACTGTCCACTACAAATGGTGGATAGTAGACAGTCAATAGTCTACTGAGCACTATCCATTGTCCTTTGTCTTGTGTTCACTGTGAACTATGGATTATGGATAGAGCATGGAGGGGTGGGAGGAGGGGGATGGTGTGAAAGTCCATTGTACAGTATCCACTTTCCATAGTGGAAAGTAATTAGTCAACAGTTCAATGTCCTTTGACCAATGGACAATGGAAATTGAACAGTCCCTTGTCTATTGGCCATCATCCATTATGTCCATTGTCCAATGGACAATGGACAATGGACGGGGGACAGTGGATAGTGGATAGTGGACAATGGACAATGGACAGTTGCAAAGATGAACATGGAGGAGAGGGGGGGTGTGAAAGGAGATAATGGACATTGGATAGTGGACAATGGAGTGTGGAAAATGGACATTGTATAGAGATAGAATATATAAAAGTGCAAGTTTGGAAAGGGAGTGCCAAAAATGGAAATACATATCATTACCAAGGGGGTGGGCTGGGGGAGGCCATACCTGTGTTGCATTCAATGCGACACCAAAGTGTTAGACTAATTGACGTGCGATGGAGAGTAAACAAGGTTGCGCTGGCTACGATTCGAGAAGTGAACAAGCTCACCTTGCATGGCTGCCATAATAGTAAAATCTCGTTGCACGGTCTCGAAATCTCTGGCCAGACAACGTGTCTTTCGCAAGCGACCGGGGACGGGACCATTAAAAATTGTCTAACGTCGAGCAATAATAGAGATGCCACATGTTTCTACCTTGTTGATTTTTGATTACGCAGATGGCTGGGGCATTGATGTTGACATTGGCGCCAGATCCACACCGGGAGCAGGGTGCGCACGCAGCACGTCGCCGTCCGAGCGTGCACGCAGCGCATCTTTGTCCACTTTGGATGTATCGACTGGCGTAAAATAGAGAGGGCCGAGACAAATGGCACCTTCAAAGGACCTCAGAAGACTCCAGGGGGCCATGGGAAACATGAAGCTTGTGTTGGCTAGCGCGTCCAACATGGGGACCGACGACCCTTGAAGACGGACGTAAAAGTGTTCCGGTGTGGACATAGGGAAGGAGTTAGCAAATTGGAATGCAACCACGGTTGTTGCAGACCTCACATAGATGCAAATGAAAGCGGAGCGAGGTGGTGATATGCACCCTTAGGATAGTGACATTTGACGTGGAGAGGCCACTTTCGATGAAGGGAAGGCAGATTGGAAAACTGAACGAACGTCGTGGGCTGGCGCAGCGTATGTTGTCACACCTAGGCTTTGAAGGACAACAAGGTTGACAAAGACTCCCCCTTCTACTTGCACGTGAGAGGATGAACCCGAGTCGGCCTTAGGCCTCGCGTCCATGGTTGTGGGAGGTAAGTGGAAAGAGCTAGATGTGTGATTGTTGCTGGGTATGGGGGTAGACAAAGTTTTTAGGATGTGTGTAGCGCGTAGTAAGGCAAAGCGTAGACACAAAAATTGTCTTGGGCACCTGAATAGCTATTGAGATGAGAGGCGACCTCTCCCACACTCCAAGCAGCCCTCGCCAGCCAGATGTGCTCTGTGCGTAGGAGCCGTGGAATGTAATCAAAGTGCCCACGTGGGACACGTGGACATGTTTGGATCCTGAAGTATCATCTTAGCACTCCCCTTTGGACAGCAAAGATTCAATTCTGTCTTTGTGGGCCACGTCATCAGTTTGAAGCCTGTTGTGGCAATACGCGTGGCGCGGACAAGGTTCTGAATCATGTGTTTGATGGCTCCATGTGGGGGGAGGGGTGGCGGGTCCCTCTTGTTGTGGACAACTCCATGAAAGTGGAGTCGGCAGACGGGCTTGGAAAGGGGGTGAGAGGGAGGGGGGTCTGATGCGGGCATGAAGGAGTGTCGCTTTGAGAGCCGTCGTGTTTGCGGACAGGGTGTCCGTTCGGAAGTTACGGCAGCAGGAGTGATGCACTATGGAGAAGGTGAGGACCTAGTAGTGAGAGCTCGTGGACTAGGAGCTCGAGTACTAAGCAAGACATGCCTGTCGCTTTTGCACGAGGCACTTCTTTTGTTGATTCACCAACGTTTTTGGATTGAGGGCGCATTCTTCCCTTACATTACTAAGTAAATGATGCGTCTTGGGTTGGCATCCGCCTTCCTTTAGGGTGTGAGAATTGTGGTTCATGAATTCCGTGCGCCTCCCCACTTAAAGCGTTGAGCGACGCGGGTGAAGTTTGAAACATTAAACTTCAAATGTTCATGAAAGCGGCTGCTACTACGCGGTAATCAACTCTTATTGGTTTTCAAAATGTTCATCAAATTTGTCAATTGAGTGTGGAAACCACCTCGCTAGGTCGTGATGGGGACTACGTGAATAAGGAGCATTTTGTTAGTTTTTGTCCTCATTAGGGTTCTCTTGCCATCCGCCGGCAACAGGATTACAACCTTTACTTGTTGCGTATGGACTTTTTGTTCAATGCATACTCACGCACGTTCAAGCCGGTCCTTGTGAGTGTCGCGTGTAGGCACCGAGCCCTACTTAGTTTCACTAATTGGCAGCCAGTAGAGAACGGAATAGTTAGTGCAAAAACCGAATGAAATTTTGCTCGTTTCTTACACCATAGTACGAAAACTATGGCCGTGGTTAGGGGGGTGAACTGACGCTGTGATTTTGCCGTTCATTATAGGGTTGCATCGATTTCGCGCCAAAATTGTAATTTTTTTGTGATTCTGTTATTGAGAGGGAACTGGTTAAAATCCGCGGGACGTGGCTGCCATGTCCGTAACAATGGCGGGTTTTCCCCCTTTGACATCGGCGGCTAAACATCTTGATTTTGCGGACGAATCCTTCTCAGATGGGCCAACTCCCCGTTACGCACCTCTCACATAGAGCGAAGTCAAGAGGCGCGTAAACTTTCAACCAATTTCGAGCCACTCAGAAAATTGTTCTTGACTGTCGATAACCAAGCAGATTAAGTGAAGCCAATTTTTTGTAGTGGTTTCTACATGAACGTCTTCATTGTGGGTCTTAGGTTTGACCTTTTGTTTTACTGTACTTTACACGTTTCCCAGACGTTGGGAACCTCCCCAGGTAGCTTTTTATGGTGATGAAATCACGATGAATCAGCGGGAACCCTTCGATTTCTACTTTGATTCTGCTGCGGCGTTTTCGCGCAGTCGCAAGCAGTCACGAGCGCTCGCATATCGGAACGCCGCGCCGCCTCCCGCTAACCAAACCGGCGGGATCATAGAAGCAATAGCAAAATAAAAGCCCCGGTTCTCCCCCTGGGAATGGGTGAATTCTCTTTCGCTCTCTTTCGTTCACCCAAGCATGTCCGCGACATTTTCCATCGGACTACGTACCGTCAACTATCGCCTTTCGAGCACTTCCGACCCTCTGATAGATAGATAGATTATTATGTTTATCGTCGCTACCCCTCCACGGGGAATGGACGGTGGCACAGAGCCACACATGACAGTGAGAGTTAGAGGGGACATACACGCACGACAACCATGAAGAGGGGCATGCATGTGCCCACAGTCAAATGTAAGGAAGCATGCAAAGGTCAAAGCAAGCGATGTCCTAGCGAGGTCCTGAAGGGGGGTAGGGACAGTGCACACGAGGTCAATATGGGTGACATGCCAATGGTGGCCAAAGAGGCCTAGTAACGGCATATCACAAGTGCCGAGCTCAGCTGCGCGGCGGCCAGAGGGCTGCTGCATGCTGCGACCCTCTGACGACAGGTGCCGTGATCGAAGCCTTTCTCTGAACAATGTCGTCATTTTAGGTTTCGTTTGGGTAACGCCGCACTGGCCCCGGCTGTCCTCGAAACCTGCGTCCCGCCGAATTAGTGTACCTTCTGACGAGTGCGAATGCTGTCCGGTGGATGTCCTCAATCTTCGCGTGGATGCTCGAACGGGGTGCGTGGCAGGCTTAAGTTCTGCGAACATCGAAGGTCTGGAGGACGTCGTACGTGCATGCGACGCTACCCAAACCCGCCCTTTGACGTCACCCTGGTTCGCACGCTGTCGTCCAACCTCTCAAGGTTAATGCGGACAAGTCTATCGGAATCTTATTGGAAGCGGACCGTTGAGCTTGTTTTCAGGTCGTTATGCCTAATCGACGGCGGACACGAAGTGTGAACGAAGAAAGTGAAACCTTTCCCGTCTCTTGCACAGCAATACGAAAACGGGGGAGAGACCATATATTCACTGAATTGTCCATAATCAACATTGTATGCATGCTTCGCACCAAACACATCTCAATGCTAAACTCAGCATTTTCCCGCACTGGATTCTTATGCATCTAGCGAGCATGCAAAAAAATCGTTACATCAATATTATGAGAAAACGCCAAATGCAGTCCATTCAAAAAATTCTGACATCTTCAGACATGAAAGAACAAACATATTTTGTGAAACCTTTTATCGAAAAGGTCTGCGAAAGGTTTGAGTAAGGGGTTGGAAAAGTCCAACATATTGAAAGGAAATCTACTAGGCCCTACTAATGCGTGCCTAGTACGAGCCTACTGAAAAATGAAACCCTCAAACCCCAATATTCATTTGGCATAGGGTTGGAAGGTTGTTTGCATGAATGAATACAAGCTTCAATCTTCGTTTCATTTTTCTCTTCGATTACAATAAAGGGATTAGCCTTTTTTCTTCCCCCATTCACGCATGTTTGCACAAGCTCTGCCTTTGCAAACATAAAAAAACTCTCAATCCAAAATGTAGGTCTGCAAGCCAAAAAAAGTAAAAAAGGCCCAATGCTAGATCGTGGTTCTCTCGACAGCAGAGATGACAAATCACCTCCCTCTCTTCGCTCAGTCGGTAACTTCCCTTGCCAATCCTACATGGCCATCAGCATGAATTTGGCATTTTATTTTAGCTCCCTAGATGTTGTTGCTTGCATATTTAACTTCTACATGTGTGAAGCTTATGTTCATGTTTGCACAAATGTATCAACTATTGTGCTTGCACAAAAACACTCATATAAAGTTTCCCTTACGTTACATTATGGAAAAAAACCATGTGAAATCTTTTCTTGATAAAACTTCACACAACCCTTTTCCTTTTGCTTGGCCTTTACAATTGACAATGCAACCCACAATCTTGCTCCCCACCCAAGATTGGTAAGCATTAACTAACAAATGTCCACATCAATACCCAAGAGTACAAAGGACAACAAATTTATGACCCATGCAAATTCCTCCTCATTTTTCAACCCTCCACTAATCTGGTACCTACTAATCTTGTTTGTGTACTCGTAACCACCTGAACACCTTACACTCGCTCCAATAATCTCGTTCTCCCAATCCATCTCTCAGCCCCCGAACTACAGGATTTTTTCCCTATACATTCCATAAACAATCCTTCATCTTAAGGCTACAGAAATTTTGATTCAAATACTCTTCCACTCGATTCAAGTATGGTAGGGTTATCACTTCCAAATTCAAGCAATTCTTCCAATTTTAACCAAAAGAAAATGATCGTTTAAGGTTTCTTTAAATTTATTTGCATTTGAAAAAGTACACATCTCCTTAAATGGATAGCCTAACGTTACTTCTATGAAGAATAGTCCATAAGCCAATCCATCCTCTTCTTCTTGACAAATTCCATGGACACGCATCCTTGTTATAGGGACCTTTCTACATTAAATATGGCATTTTGCGGCTATCTCACACTCAAATGTCCCCCTTTGTCCATACCTCCACTCCCTTTTTGGAAAATCTTGCACACAGTGTTGATTTTCCTCCACGTTCAGCTTTCCCAACACAAATGTATGGTCATGATCTTTCAAAAAGCTTTTGTTCTCCTTGCTTATGTGTGTGGCCTTACCTCATTTTCTTTGTCATGAAACGTTTTTGGTAAAATCCACAATCTAGCATCGTGATACAAGGTCTCCCTTTAATGGATTCTTCCATCCATACATCTCCTCTGGTGAGAGAAAGTGTTGAAAATTTCAATAGGGGTGGTTTTGGTTGGTGCGACTCCCATAGTACCCATGAAAGGCGCTCTTCGGGTACTTACTCTAGTGTGGTTTTATACCCCTCATGGAATAACCACTTGATTGTAAAGTTCCAAAAGGTACAAGTGTTGGTTTCCATTTTATGGCATAGGCCAACCAAAGAAATTCCAAGGAGATGAAAATCGTTCTCTCTTACCTGGCCATACATAATTCAAGAGAGCCCAACAAAGCGCTAATGCTGCAACTTCCACATTAATGTTTCCCATGTAGTCCATCAATTATCCTCCTTCAAATGAGAATTTTATTGCCTTTTGTCAAGTGAAAGAATACCTTCATGCAAATGAAAGTTGTGGTTACACAGCATTAGATGGGGTGAAAAGAACTTAAGGGAACAAAAGGTGATGAGGTTTATTGAAGTAATGTCCTAGGATTAGACGGCCATCATGGTGATCATAAGAGCCATTGCTGATGGGAACAAATGTCACATCCTTCTCGGTACTAGTTAAATTTTTATCTTTAAACTGGTTCATTGGTTAACATAAAATTCCAATCTTTGCAAATCATGTTGGTGTTATTTATTTTAAGGGTATTCAAGTGTACTATTTTTCATTTTCGCATGATGATGGTTGTTGGTTGTTAACTTCCCATCAAGAATTTTGGGTGATAGGTGTACATGTGTAGTAATATGACGTAACAAATAAGTTCGATGGTTCATCACTCAAGTTTGATGGAACGCTTTCCTATGCGTTGTACGACAATCACAACATCAAATGAATCTCTTTTATACATGTTGCTTTGTTCAACACCAACATCATTGTAGAATTATTGAAAAACCTAAATATGAATGCCTATATTCTAATCACCTTAGTAGTGGAAACTAAAAATCACGTACGAGATGCACCCTATGGAGAAATGTTTCATTGTTTCTAAGACACGAAGTATGGAGAAGAGTTGGTACCATATGTTTCATGCAAGAATCAAGTATTGGACCCAGTTCTTATTGTGAATTATGGTTTTTTCTCCCATGCATTTGTTTCAAAGGAGAAGTTTCGTTGTATTACTTTTTTTTGCAAATTCCTTCATGAAAAATGATTTAATCTAATAATTTGCAAAGAATGTTTATATGTGAGTCGTTGGAATAACAAATGGATGGCACTCTTGACTCAAATTATTAGTAGTTATCATTATAGAATCCTAGAAAATAAGGATAGCATATCATTTTTAAATGATACAAGATTTATTGGATAATTCCAAGACTACATAGATGGAGAAAATTTTTATAGAATGAAGTATGTTTTTCATAGTGTTTGTGAAACACGTGGATGTAGTTTACAGCCATGTTCTAGTCGAAGACATCGTATTTCCAAACAAGTTCACAAGAGATGCTTTTTTTTCACAATGTGAAGAACATTAACACAAACTATTATGTGAATAGAAATTCTAGGATAGACACGTATAAAGAATTGTATGAATGTATTTTGTGCAACATTAAGGTGATCCCAAGAAAATAATGCCTTGGTGCTATTTTTTGTCAAGTTGCACTTGTCAAACAGAAAAAGATTCAATTGATGCTTCAATGAGTAATGTGGTTGATAAAGGCATTGCAGTTTCTGTACCAATTTTATTATATGTCATCATGCAAGCTGAAAGGAGTCAAGTGATTTTTATGGTTGTTAAATAATTCTACAAATCCTACATAATTAGCATTTAGAACTTCAGTTTTTGTGATGGAATATCATAGCCAAGTCATCATCCTCTTTTTTGTAGTATTGTTTTGCTTCCAAAATGATAAGCATGTTGGATGGAGTTTTCACAACCAAATCTTTGGAGGATTGTATGAGTTATTTCGTACTTCAATTATTTTAAAACTTGCAATGTCATTATTCTGGATGGAATTAGCAAGTTTATTTGACAATGCAACATTGCATCCTTACTTGATTGCATTCAACACCTCATGGAATCGTCGTTCTTGTAAGGAATGAACTTATAACGACCTTGAAAAAAATTCTAGCGAAGAAAGGGAGTGTTTTAGGTAGTTCATGAGAAAAATTATGCAAATCAAAGACTTTTTTATAGGTTTCAAGAAACATATCCATGATGGATACTAATAGTTGTGACTAACGTGTTAGGTAGGAGATACATTAGTATCTGAAAAAATTCAAGTTATTTTGAAATGAGAAACTGAACAACATCAGATCATACCTGATTTCAATGCGAGGGATCATGTTTTGGATGATAACCTATGTTATGATGCAAATCTTTTAAGGGGTTGTTCTCAAACTTGTTGAGTTGGAAATGATATAGTGGGGATTAATCAATTGTGTTGAATCGATTCAAATTACAAGGATATGTAACGTGGTGAATAATATGAGTTTCATGTGCTACAAAGGAGAGAGGTTCTCAGAAAGATCGTTGGTTAAAATCCTGAATTGCATTTTGTTCTGGGCGGTCTTATATTAATTTGCTCCTTTTATTTGCTGGCATACTGGGGACCTTTTTTCGAAATATCCCGGGTTCGTATTGTTGACTTGTCCCGCTTGTACGATTTACGAAGTCGGCTGGCTCCTCGCACCTTCGTGCCGGATGGCCTCGACAGCGGATGCTGGCATTGCCGCCACATCCGGAGATCGTGTGCTTCCGCCGCCGGTGTCGTTGACTGGCCATCGTGCTGTGTACCGGTTCACAGGCGGCACGTCGGTGTGGTGAAACCAACGCTCTTCCTGCCTGTCAGAGCGAGACGAACACAAGAGTGATCTGTCTCCCCTGACTTCGTGCTGGTGGTATCACCGATCACCGCTCAGTCTCGCCGACTCATCTGCTGCCTCTCTACGTAGCTGCCCTCTGACCCAGAGCAGCGGCAGTTGCCAACTGCTTGGCGATCACGCAGGACCAAATGGGGCAGCAGTGAGAACCGCAAGAGCAGCAGCAGCAGCAGCAATAGCGACAGCACCAGTGTGGAATCAACAGGAACAGCAGGAGCAACAGCAACAGCAGCAGCCGCCACAGCAGGAGAACCATCAGCAGCAGCTGCAGCAGCCGTAGCGGCAGCAGCAGCAGGAGCAGAAGCAGCACTATCAGCTGCTGTTGTTGCTGCTGCCTGTGCTGAAGAAGGAGGAGGAGGAGGAGGAGGAGGAGGAGGAGGAGG
>SZWC01026749.1:5366-25922 GCA_023375785.1 Penium margaritaceum
AGGGGAAGTGGGGAGGGGGGGAGGTAGATTGGGGAGGTGGGGGGGAGGGTGGGGGGAGGGGATGGAGGGGGGAGAGGGGAGAGAGGTAGGGGTGGGGGGAGGGAGGGGGAGGGGGGAGGAGGGCGGGGAGGGGGGTGGTGGCTCTGTGTGGCTATTGTGCGCAATGCCTTGACAAAGTAAGCATGTGCCACTGACCATGACCACAAAATTAACCAAGTGATAGTAACTTCTATGAATCATAACTCAAGTCTGCCTCGGTCAGAGTGTGCAATCACAGTGCACGTGTAATACGCATGACCTTGCACGTATATACAAGGTAGAATTCTGGTTGCTCGGTGTGGCTATTGTGCGCAATGCCTTCACAAATTTTGCTTTTGCCACTGACCATGACCACAAAGTTATGCAAGTGACTGTAACTTCTACAAATCAGAACACAATTCAACCACGGTCAGAGTGCCCAATCACAGTGCACGTGTACCAGGAATGACCTAGCAGGTATGAACAAGGTAAATCCGGTGACTTGGTGTGGCTATTCTACGCAATGCCTTGACAAACTTAGCCTGTGCAAATGACCACGACCACAAAGTTATCCAAGTGATGTAACTTCTATGAATCATAACACGAGCCAGTCATGGTTAGAGTACACAATCACAGTGCACGTGTACTAGGCATGACCTTGCATGTACTAACAAGGTAGAACATCGGTGGCTCGGGGTGACTATGGTGCACAATGCCTTGACAAAGTTGGCATGTGCCACTCCCCACGACCACAAAGTTAACCAAGTGACTGTAACTTCTATGAATCATAACACTAGTCAGCCACGGTCAGAGTGCCCACTCACAGTGCACGTGTACTAGGCATGACCTTGCAGGTAAAAACAATGAAGAATACTTGTGGCACGGTATTGCTATTGTGCACGATGCCTTGAAAATGTTTGCCTCTGCCACTGACCATGACCACAAAGTTATCAATGTGGCTGTAGCTTCTATGAGTCATAACACGAGTCATCCATGGTCAGAGTGCCTAATGCAGTACACGTGTACTAGGAATGACCTAGCAGGTATGATCCAGGTAAAAAAAGCTGTGGCTTGGTGTGGCTATTGTGCACAATGCCTTGACAAACTTAGCCTCTACAACTGACCATGACCACAAAGTAATCCAAGTGACTGTAACTTCTATGAATCAAAACACGAGTCAGTCACGGTCAGAGTACGCAATCACAGTGCACGTGTACTACGCATGGCCTTGCATGTATAAAAAAGGAAGAATACTGGTGGCTCGGTGTGGCTATTGTGCGCAATGCCTTGACAAAGTTGGCTTGAGCAACTGGCCTCGACCACAAAGTTATCGACGTGACTGTAACTTCTATGAATCATAACACAAGGCCTCAGTCAGAGTACTCAATCACAATGGACGTGTACTAGGCATGACCTTGTATATAAAAAAGGGTAGAATACTGGTGGCTTGGTGTGGCTCTTGTGCGCAATGCCTTGACAAAGTTTGCCTCTGCCACTGACCATGACCAGAAAGTTAACCAAGTGACTGTAACTTGTATGAATCATAACACGAGTCAGCGACGGTCAGAGTGCCCACTCACTATGCATGTGTATTACACATGACCTTGCATGTATAAACAAGGTAAACAACCGGTGGCTGGGTATGGCTATTGTGCGCAATTCCTTCACAACGTTGGCCTGTACAACTCACCACGACCACAAAGTTATCCAAATGACTATAACATCTATTAGTCATAACACGAGTCAGTCACGATTACAGTGCAAAATCACAGTGCACGCGTATTACGCATGAACTTGCACGTGTATACAAGGTAGAATACTGGTTGCTCGGTTTGGCTATTGTGCGTAATGCCTTCACAAAGTTGGCCTGTGCCACTGACCTTGACCACAATGTTAACCAAGTCACTTTAACTTCTATGAATCATAACACGAGTCAGCCACAGTCAAAGTGCCCAATCATAGTGCAGGTGGACAAGGCATGACCTTGCAGTTATAAACAAGATAGAACACTGGTGGCATGGTGTGGCTATTGTGCGCAATGCCTTGACAAAGTTGGCTTGTGCCCTTGACCATAACCACAAAGTCAACAAGTGACTGTAACTTCTATGAGTCATAACATGAGTCAGTCACGCTCAAAATTCGCAATCACACTGCATGTCTACTACGCATGGCCTTGCATGTATAAAAAAGGGAGAATACTGGTGGCTCAATCTTGCTATTGTGCGCAATTCTTTGACAAAGTTGACATGTGCCACTGGCCACGATCACAAAGCTATGCAAGTGTCTGTAACTTCTATGAATCATAACACAAGTCAGCCACAGTCAGAGTGCAGACTCATAGTGCACGTGTACTAGGCATGAAGTTGCAGGTATAAACAAGGTAGAATACTTCTGGCTCGGTGTGGCTATTGTGCACAATGCCTTGACAACGTTTGCCTCTGCCATTGACCATGACCACAAAGTTATCCAAGTGACTATAACTTCTATAAATCATAATACGAGTCAGCCACGGTCGGAGTGCCCAATCACAGTGCAAGTGTACTAGGCATGACCTTGCATGTAAAAAAAAGGTAGAATGCTGGTGGCTCGGGGTGACTATGGTGCGCAATGCCTTCACAAAGATGGCCTGGTAAACTGACCACGACCATAAAGTTAACCGAGTGACTGTAACTTCTTTGAACCATAACACGAGTTTGCCACGTTCAGAGTGCCCACTCACAGTGCACGTGTACTAGGCATGACCTTGCAGGTATAAAGAAGGTAGAATACTTGTGGCTCGGTGTGGCTATTGTGCGCAATGCCTTGCATATGTTGGCCTGTGCCACTGACCATGACCACAAAGTTAACCAAGTGACTGGAACTTGTATGAATCATAACACGAGTCAGCGACGGTCAGAGTGCCTTATCCCAGTGCACGTGTGCAAGGAATGACCTAGCAGGGATGAACAAGGTAAAAAACGGTTGGCTGTGTGTGGCTATGGTGCGCAATGCCTTGACAAAGTTGGCTTGTGCAACTGACCACGACCACAAAGTTAACCAAGTGACTGTAACTTCTAGGAATCATAACACGATTCAGCCACAATCAGAGTACCCAATCACAGCGCACGGGTACTAGGCATGACCTTGCATGTATTAAAAAGTTACAACACTGGTGGCTCGGGGTGACTATGGTACGCAATCCCTGGACAATGTTGGCCTGTGCCACTGACCAACAATGTTATCCAACCTGGTCAGGTCGAACTTAGCCTGTGCAACTGACCATGACCACAACGTTATCCAAGTGACTGTAGCTTCTATGAGTCATAACACGAGTCAGCCACGGTCAGATTACGCAATCACAGTGCACGTGTACTATGTATGGCCTTGCATGTATAAACAAGGTAGAATACTGGTGGCTCGGTTTGGCTATTGTGCGCAATGCCTAGACAAAGTTTGCTTCTGCCACTGACCATGACCACAAAGTTATCCAAGTAACTGTATCTTCTATAAATCATAACACGAGTCAGCCACAGTCAGAGTGCCCAATCAGAGTGCACATGTACAAGGAATGACCTAGCAGGTATGAGCAAGGTAAAAAACCGGTGTCTTGGTTTGGCTATTGTGCGCAATGCCTTGACAAATTGAGCCTGTGCAACTGACCATGACTACAAAGTTATCCAAGTGACTTGAACTTCTATGAGTCATAACACGAGTCAGTCACGGTCAGAGAATGCAATAACAATGCACATGCACTAGGCATGACCTTCCAGGTATAAAAAAGGTAGAATATTGGTGGCTCGGTGTGGCTTTTGTGCGCAATGTCTTGACAAAGTTGGCCTGTGCCATTGACCATGACCACAAAGTAATCCAAGTGACTGAAACTTCTATGAGTCATTACACGAGTCTACCATGGTCAGAGTATCCAATCACAATGCACGTTTACTAAGCATGACCTTGCATGTAAAAAAAAGGGAGAATACTTGTGGCTCAATGTGGCTATTGTGCGCAATGCCTGGACAAAGTTGGCCTGTGCCACTGACCACGACCACAAAGTTATCCAAGTGACTGTAACTTCTATGAATCATAACACGAGTCAGCCACAGTCAGAGTGCCCACTGACAGTGCATATGTACTAGGCATGACCTTGCAGTTATAAAAAAGGTAGAGTACTTGTGGCTCGGTGTGGCTATTGTGCGTAATGCCTTGACAAAGTTTGCCTGTGCCACTGACCACGACCACAAAGTTATCCATGTGACTGTAACCTCTATGCATCGTTACACGAGTCAGCCACGGTTAGAGTACCCAATCACAGTGGACATGTACTAGGCATGACCTCGCAAGCATAAAAAAGGTAGAATATTGGTGGCTTGAGGTGACTATGGTGAGCAATGCCTTGACAAAGTTGGCCTGGTCCACTGACCACGACCACAAAATGAACCAAGTGACTGTAACTTTTATTTATCATAACACGAGTCTGCCACGGTCAGAGTGCCCACTCACAGTACACGTGTACTAGAAATGACCTGGCAGGTATGAACAAGGTAAGAAACCGGTGGCTTGGTGTGGCTATTGTGCGCAATGCCTTGAGAAACGTAGCCTGTGCAACTGACCACGACAAGCAAGTTATCCAAGTGACTGTAACTTCTATGAGTCATAACACGAGTCAGTCACAGTGAGAGTACGCAATCACAGTGCACATGTACTACGCATGGCCATGCACGTATAAAAAACATAGAATACTGGTGGCTCGGTGTGGCTATTGTGCGTAATGCCTTGACAAAGTTTGGCCTGTGCCCCTGACCTTATCCACAAAGTTATCCACGAGACTGTAACTTCTATGAATCGTAACACGAGTCAGCCACAGTCAGAGTACCCAATCACAGTGCACGTGTACTAGGCATGACCTTGCATGTATTACAAAGGTAGAATACTGGTGGCTTAGGGTGACCATGGTGTGCAATGCCTTGACAAAGTTGGCTTGTGCAACTGACCAAGACCATAAAGTAAACCAAGTGACTGTTACCTCTATGAACATGAGTAAGCCATGGTCAGAAAACCCACTCACAGTGCACATGTACTAGGCATGAACTTGCAGGTATAAACAAGGTAGAATACTTGTGGCTAGGTGTGGCTATTGTGCGGATTGCTTTGACAAAGTTTGCCTTTGCTACTGACCACGACCTCAAAGTTATCCAAGTGACTGTAACTTCTATAAATCATAACATGAGTCAGCCACGGTCAGAGTGCCCAATCACAGTGCACGTGTACTAAGGATGACCTAACAGGTATGAACAAGGTAAAAAANAAAAAACCGGTGGCGCGGTGTGGCTATTGTGCGCAATGCCTTGACAAACTTACCCTGTGCAATTGACCACGACCACAAAGTTATCCATGTGACTGTAACTTCTATGAGTCATAACACGAGTCAGCTACAGTCAGAATACCCAATCACAGTGCACGTTTACTAGACATGACCTTGCAGGTATTAGAAAGGGAGAATACAGGTGCCTCAAAGTGGCTATTGTGCGCAATGCCTTGACAAAGCTGGCCTGTGCCACTGACAACGACCACAAAGTTATCCAAGTGACTGTAACTTCTTTGAATCATATTATGAGTCAGCCGTAGTCAGAGTGCCCAATCACAGTGCACGTGTACTATGCATGAACTTGCAGATATAGAAAAGGTAAAACACTGGTGGCTCAGTGTGGCTATTTTGCGCAATGCCTTGAGAAAGTAAGCATGTGCCACTGACTATGACCACAAAGTTATGCAAGTGACTTGAACTTCTATGGATCATAACAAGAGTCAGCCACGGTCATAGTGCCCACTCACAGTGCACGTGTACTAGGCATGACCTTGCAGGTGTAGAAAAGGTAGAACACTAGTGGCTTGGTGTGGTTATTGTGCGCATTGCCTTGACAAAGTTTGCCTCTGCCACGGACCATGACCACAAAGTTATCCAAGTGACTGAAACTTCTATAAATGATAACACGAGTCAGCCACGGTCAGTGTGCCCAATCACAGTGAAAGTCTACTGGGAATGACCTTGCATGTATGAAAAAAGGTAGAATACTGGTGGCTTGGGGTTGATATGGTGCGCAATGACAAAGTTGGCCTGGTCCACTGACCACGACCACAAAACTAACCAAGTGACTGTAACTTCTATGAATCATGACACGAGTCATCAATAGTCAGGGTGCTTGTTCACAGGGGACTTGTACTATGCATGACCTTGCTGTTTTAGACAAGGTAAAATAATGGAGGCTCGGTGTGGCTACTATGCGAAATGCCTTGACAGAGTTTGCCTCTGCCACTGACCATGACCACAAAGCTATCCAAGTGATTGTTACTTCTATAAATCATAACACGAGTAAGTCACGGTCAGAGTGCCCACTCACAGTGCACGTGTACTAGGAATGAAATAGCAGGTATGAACAAGGTAACAAACCGGTGGCTTGGTGTTTCTATTGTGTGCAATGCCTTGACAAACGTAGCCTGTGCAACTGACCACGACCACAAAGTTATCCAAGTGACTGTAACTTCTATGAGTCATAACAAGAGTCAGTCACGGTCAGAGTACGCAATCACAGTGCACGTGAACTACGCATGGCCTTGCACGTATAAACAAGGTAGAATACTGGTGGCTCGGTGTGGCTATTGTGCGTAATGCCTTGACAAAGTTGGCCTGTGCCACTGACCTTGACCACAAAGTTATCCACGTGACTGTAACTTCTATGAATCATAAAACGAGTCAGCCACGGTCAGAGTACCCAATGACAGTGGAAATGTACTAGGCATGACCTTGCATGTATGAAATAGGTGGAATACTGGTGGCTTGGGGGGACTATGGTGCGCAATACCTTGACAAAGTTGGCTTGGTCCACTGACCACGACCACAAAGTTAACCAAGTGACTGTAACTTCTATGAATCATAACACGAGTCAGCTTCCTTCAGAGTACCCAATCACAGTGGACGTGTACTAGGCATGACCTTGAATTTATTAAAAAGGTAGAATATTGGTAGCTCGGGGTGACTATGGTGTGCAATGCCTTGTCACCCCAAGCTACCAGTTTTCTACACTTTTTATGCATGCAAGGTCATGCCTAGTACACGTCTACTGTGATTGGGTACTCTGACCGTGGCTGACTCGTGTTATGATTCATAGAAGTTACAGCCATGTGGATAACTTTGTGGTCGTGGTCAGTTGCACTGGCTAAGTTTGTCAAGGCATTGCGAACAATAGCCACACCAAGCCACCGCTTTTATACCTTGTTCATACCTGTTAGTTCATTCATAGTACACGTGCACTGTGATTTGGCACTCTGACCATGGCTGACTCGTGTTATGATTCATAGAAGTCACAGTCACGTGGATAACTTTGAGGTCGTGGTCAGTGGCACAGGCCAGCTTTGTCAAGGCATTGCGCACAATAGCCACATTTAGCCACCAGTATTCTCCATTTTCTATACCTGCAAGGTCATGTCTAGTAAACGTGCATTGTGATTGGGTACTCTGACCATGGCTGACTCGTGTTATGATTCATAGAAGTTACAGTCACGTGGAGAACTTTGTGGTCATGGTGAGTGGCACAGGCCAACATTGTCAACGCATTGCGCACAATAGCCACACCGAGCAACCAGTGTTCTACCTTGTATTTACATGCAAGGCCATGCGTAATACACGTGCACTGTGATTTTTTACTCTGACCGTGAATGATTCGTGTTATGAATCATAGAAGTTACAGTCACTTGGATAGCTTTCTGGTCGTGGTCAGTGGACCAGGCCAACTTTGTCAAGGCATTGCGCACCATAGCAACCCCAAGCCACCTGTTTCTTACCTTGTTTATACCTGCTATTTCATTCCTAGCACACGTGCACTGTGATTGGGTACTCTGACCGTGGCTGACTCGGGTTATGATTTATAGAAGTTACAGTTACGTGGAGAACTTTGTGGTCATGGTCAGTGGCACAGGCCAACTTCATCAAGGCATTGCGCACAATAGCCACACCGAGCCACCAGTATTCTATCTTGTTTATACATGCAAGGCCATTCGTAGTACACGTGCACTGTGATTGCGTAATCTGATCGTCACTGACTCGTATTATGACTCATCGAAGCTACATTCACTTGGATAACTTCGTGGCCGTGGTCAGTGGCACAGACCAACTTTGTCAAGGCATTGTGCACCATAGTCACCCCGAGCCACCAGTATTCTACATTGTATATACGTGCAAGTTCATGCCTAGTACACGTGCACTGTGATTGGGCACTCTGATCGTCGCAGACTCGTATTATGATTCTTAGAAGTTACAGTCACTTGGTTCATTTTGTGGTCGTGGTCAGTGGACCAGGCCAACTTTGTCAAGGCATTGCGCACCATAGTCACCCCAAGCCACCAGTATTCTATCTTTTCAATACATGCAAGGTCATGCCTAGTACACGTGCACTGTGATTGGGTACTCTGACCGAAGCTGACTCGTGTTATGATTCATAGAAGTTAAAGTCACTTGGATAACTTTGTGGTCATGGTCAGTGGCACAGGCCAACTTTGTCAACGCATTGCACATCATAGTCACCCCAAGCTACCAGTATACTACCTTTTTTATGCATGCAAGTTCATTCCTAGTACACGTGCACTGTGATTGGGCACTCTGACAGTGGCAGACTCATGTTATGATTCATAGAAGTTACAGTCACTTGGATTACTGTGTGGTCATGGTCAGTGGCATCGGCCAACTTTGTCAAGGCACTTCGCATGTTATCCAAACCGAGCCTCCAGTAGTCTACTTTTTCTATCACTGCAAGTTCATACCTATTACACGTGCACTGTGATAAGGTACTCTTACCGTGACTGACTCGTGTTATGACTCATATAAGTTAAAGTGACTTGGTTAACATTGTGGTTGTGGTCAGTTGCACAGGCTAAGTTTGTCAAGGCATTGCGCACAATAGCTACACCAAGCCACCGCCTTTTTACCTTGTTCATACCTGTTGGTTCATTCCTAGTACACGTGCAGTGGGATTGGGCACTCTGACCATGGCTGACTCGTGTAGTGATTCATAGAAGTCACAGTCACTTAGATAACTTTGTGGTCATGGTAAGTGGCACAGGCCAACTTTGTCAAGGCATTGCGCACAATAGCCACATTGAGCCACCAGTATTCTCCCTTTTTTATACCTGCAAAATCATGTCTAGTAAACGTGCATTGTGATTGGGTCCTCTGACCGTGCCTGACTCGTGTTATGATTCATAGAAGTTACAGTCACTTGGATTACTGTGTGGTCATGGTCAGTGGCACAGGCCAACTTTGTCAAGGCATTGCGCACAATAGCCACACCGAGCCACCGGTGTTTTACCTTTTCTATAACTGCAAGGTCATTCCTAGTACACGTGCACTATGATTGGGCACTCTGACCGTGGCTGACTCGTTTTATGACTCAAAGAAGTTACAGTCACTTGGATTACTTTGTGGTCATGGTCAGTGGCACATGCCAACTTTGTCGAGGAATTGCACACAATAGCCATACCGAGCCACCATTATTATACCTTTTTAATACATGCAAGGTATTTCCTAGTACACGTGCACTGGGAGTGGGTACTCTAACCGTGACTGACTCGTGTTATGATTTATAGAAGTTACAGTCACTTGGTTACTTTTGTGGTCGTGGTAAGTGGACCAGGCCAACTTTGTCAAGGCATTGCGCACCATAGTCACCCCAAGCAACCAGTATTCTACATTTTTTATACATTCAAGGTCATTCCAAGCACACGTGCACTGTGATTGCGCACTCTGACCGTGACTGAATCGTGTGGCAGACTCGTGTTATGATTCACTATGTTAGTTTTGTGGTCGTGGTCAGTGGACCAGGCCAACTCTGTAAAGGCATTGTCATAATAGCCACACCGAGCAGCCAGATTTCTACCTTGTAAATACGTACAAGGTCATGTGTAGTACACGTGCACTGTGATTGCACACTCTGACCGTGACTGACTCGTGTCATGAATCATAGAAGTTACAGTCACTTGGATTACTTTGTGGTCATGGTCAGTGGCAGAGGCAAACTTTGTCAAGGCAATGCGCACAATAACCACACCAAGCCACTAGTGTTCTACCTTGGCTACACCTGCAAGGTCATGCCTAGTACACGTGCACTGTGAGTGGGCACTCTGACCGTGGCTGACTCATGTTATCATTTATAGAGGTTTCAGTCACTTGGATAACTTTGTGGTCATGGTCAGTGGTAGAGGCAAACTTTGTCAAGGCATTGCGCACCATAGCCACACCGAGCCACAAGTATTCTACCTTTTTTATACCTGCACGGTCATACCTAGTACACGTGCACAGTGAGTGGACACTCTGATCGTGGCAGAATCGTGTTATGATTCATAGACGTAACAGTCACTTGGTTTATTTTGTGGTCGTGGTCAGTGGCACATGCTTGCTTTGTCAAGGCACTGCGCACAATAGCCACACCAATCCACCATTGTTTTACCTTTTCTATAACTGCAAGGTCATGCATAGTACACGTGCACTATGATTGGGCACTCTGACTGTGGCTGAGTGTTGTTATGATTCATAGAAGTTACGGTTACTTGGATAACTCTCTGGTCGTGGTCAGTGGCACAGACCAACTTTGTCAAGGCATTGCGCTCAATAGCCACAGTGACTAACCAGTGTTCTCCCATTTGTATACTGCCAAGGTCATGTCTAGTAAATGTGCATTGTGATTGGGTACTCTGACCGTGACTGACTCGTGTCATGAATCATAGAAGTTACAGTCACTTGGATTACTTTGTGGTCATGGTCAGTGGCAGAGGCAAACTTTGTCAAGGCAATGCGCACAATAACCACACCAAGCCACTAGTGTTCTACCTTGTCTACACCTGCAAGGTCATGCCTAGTACACGTGCACTGTGAGTGGGCACTATGACCGTGGCTGACTCTTGTTTTGATCCATAGAAGTTCAAGTCACTTGCATAACTTTGTGGTCATGGTCAGTGGCACATGCTTACTTTCTCAAGGCATTGCGCACAATAGCCACACCAAGCCACAAGTATTCTACCTTTTTTATACCTGCAAGGTCATGCCTAGTACACGTGCACAGTGAGTGGACACTCTGATCGTGGCAGAATCGTGTTATGATTCATAGACGTAACAGTCACTTGGTTTATTTTGTGGTCGTGGTCAGTGGCACATGCTTACTTTGTCAAGGCACTGCGCACAATAGCCACACCAATCCACCATTGTTTTACCTTTTCTATAACTGCAAGGTCATGCATAGTACACGTGCACTATGATTGGGCACTCTGACTGTGGCTGACTAGTGTTATGATTCATAGAAGTTACAGTCACTTGGATAACTTTGTCCTCGTGGTCAGTTGCAAAGGCTAAGCATGTCAAGGCATTGCGCAGAATAGCCACACCATGCCACCCCCTTTTTACCATTTTCATACCGGCTAGGTCATTCTTGGTACACGTGCACTGTGATTGGGCACTCTGACCATGGCTCACTCGTGTTATGATTCATAGAAGTTGCAGTCACTTGGATAACTTTGTGGTTATGGTGAGTGGCAGAGGCCAATTTTGTCAAGGCATTGCGCACCATAGCCACACCGAGCCACAAGTATTCTACCTTGTTTATACCTGCAAGGTCATGCCTAGTACACCTGAACTATGGTTGGGCACTCTGACTGTGGCTGACTAGTGTTATGATTCATAGAAGTTGCAGTCACCTGGTAAGTTTTGTGGTCGTGGTCAGTGGCACATGCCAACTTTGTTAAGGCATTGTGCACCATAGTCACCCCTCGCCACCAGTTTTTTACCTTTTTCATACCTGCTAGGGAATTCTTAGTACACGTGCACTGTGATTGGGCACTCTGACCGTGGCTGAGTCGTGTTGTGATTCATGGAAGTTACAGTCTCGTAGATAACTTTGTGGTCATGGTCAGTGGCACAGGCCAACTTTGTCAAGGCACTGCGCACAATAGCCACATTGAAACACCAGTATTATCCCTTTTTTATACCTGCAAGGTCATTTCTATTAAACTTTTATTGTGATTGGGTACTCTCACAGTAGCTGACTTGTGTTATGATTCATAGAAGTTACAGTCACTTGGATTACTTTGTGGTCATGGTCAGTGGCACAGGCCAACTATGTCAAGGCATTGCGCACAATAGCCACACCGAGCCACCAGTGTTCTACCTTTTCAATTCATGCAAGTTTATGCCTAGTACACCTGCACTGTGATTGGGTACTCTGACTGTGGCTGACTCATGTTACGATTCATAAAAGTTACAGTCACGTGGATAACATTGTGGTCAAGGTCAGTGGCACACGCCAATTTTGTCAAGGCATTGCGCACAATAGCCACACCGAGCCACCAGTGTTTTACCTTTTCTATAAGTGAAAGGTTATGCATAGTACAGGTCCACTGTTCTTGGGCACTCTGACTTTGGCTGACTCGTGTTATGATTCATAGAAGTCAGAGTCACTTGGATTACTTTGTGGTCATCGTCAGTGGCACAGGCCAACTTTGGCAAGGCATTGCGCACAATGGCCGCACCGAGCCACCGGTTTTTTACCTTGTTTATACCTGCAAGGTCATGCCTAGTACACGTGTACTGTGAGTGGGCACTGTGACCGTGGCTGACTCGTGTTATGATTCATAGAAGTCACAGTCACTTTGTTAACATTGTGGTCATGGTCAGGCACAGGCCAACTTTGGCAAGGCATTGCGCACAATAGCCACACCGAGCCACAATTATTCTACCTTTTTAATGAATGCAAGTTCATGCCTAGTACACCTGCACTATGATTGGGCACTCTGACCATGGCAGACTCGTGTTATGATTCATAGAAGTTACAGTCACTTGGATAACTTTGTGGTCGTGGTCAGTGGCACAGGCCAACTTTGTCAAGGGATTGCGCACAATAGCCACACCGAGCCACCAGTTTCCAACCTTGTTTACACGTTATATAAAACGTTTGTGTACTCTGACCGTGACTCACTCGTGTTATGATTCATAGAAGTTACAGTCACATTGATAACATTGTGCTCATGGTCAGTGGCACAGGCCAACTTTGTCAAGGCATTGTGCACAATAGCCACACCGGGCAACCAGTATTCTACCTTGTATATACGTGCAAGGTCATGCAACGTACACGTGCACTGTGATTGGGCACTCTGACCGTGGCTGACTCCTGTTATGATTTATAGAAGTTACATTTACTTTGATAACTTTGTGGTCGTGGTCAGTGGAAGAGGCAAACTTGGTCAAGGCATTGCGCACAATAGCCACACCGAGCCACAAGTATTCTACCTTGTTTATACCTGCAAGGTCATGCCTAGTACACGTTCACTGTGAGTGGGTACTCCGACCGTGGCTGACTCGTGTTATGATTCATAGTAGTTACAGTCACTTTGATAAGTTTGTGGTCGTGGTCAGTGGCACAGGCCAACTTTGTCAAGGCATTGCGCACAATAGCCACATTGAGCCACCAGTATTCTCCCTTTTTTATCTTTGCAAGGCCATGCGTAGTACAGGTGCACTGTGATTGCGTACTCTGACCGTGACTGACTCGTGTTATGACTCATAGAAGTTACAGTCACTTGGATACCTTTGTGGTCATGGTCAGTGGCACAGGCCAACTTTGTCAAGGAATTGCGCACCATAGTCACCCTGAGCCACCAGTGTTTCACCTTTTCTATAACTGCAAGGTCGTGCATAGTACACGTCCACTGAGAGTGGGCACTCTGACCGTGGTTGACTCGTGTTATGATTCATAGAACTTACAGTCACTTGGTTCATTTTGTCGTCGTGGTCAGTGGCACAGGCCAACTTTGTCAAGGCATTGCACACCATATTCACCCCAAGCCACCATTATTCTACCTTTTTCATACGTGCAAGGTCATCCCTCATACACGTGCCTTGTGACTGCGTACTCTGACCATGGCTGACTAGTATTATGACTCATAACATGACCACAAAACTAACCAAATGACTGTAACTTCTATGAATCATAACGCGAGTCAGCCATGGTCAGAGTGCCCAATCACAGTGCACGTGTAATGGAAGAACCTAGCAGGTATGAACACGGTAAGAAACTGGTGGCTTGGTGTGGCTACTGTGCGCAATGCCTGGACAAACTTAGCCTGTGCAACTGACCACGACCACAGGGTTGTCCAAGTGAATGTAACTTCTATGAGTCATACCACGATTCAGGCACAGTCAGAGTACGCAAACGTTATCTATAATGTATAAACAAACTAGAATACTGGTGGCTCGTTGTGGCTATTGTGTACAATGCCTTTCCAAAGTTGGCCTGTGCCACTAACCATGGCCACAAAGCTATCCAAGTGACTGTAACTTCTATAAATCATAACAGGAGTCAGCCACGGTCAGATTACGCAATCACAGTGCACGTGTACTACGCAAGACCTTGCACGTATCTACAAGGTAGAACACTGGTGGCTCAGTGTGGCTATTGTGCGCAATGCCTTGACAAAGTTGGCTTGTGCCACTGACCATAACCATAAAGTTATCCAAGTGACTGTAACTTCTATGAATCGTAACACGAGTCAGCGACAGTCAGAGTGCGCAATGACAGTGCACGTGTACAGTACACGTGATGATGATGTGCTGGACGTGGGCTAGGGAATGCTTAGGCCTAGCACTCTATTTTTCCGAGTTCATTATTTTAAGGTTGCTTTCAGATCAGATGCTATCTCCATTGTACCTTCTGTGTTGTCGTGGCTGAACAGAAAATGCTGAACACCGATTGTTTCCGTGTCCACGACTGTTTCTAGGAGTTGTTTACATATAATCAACTTGTTCATATCCACATGTTGCAAAGTAAGGCATAGTCTGCGGTCTAAACTGCTGTTACAAGCCCATGGTCCAAGGGTGAACCATGGGCTAACATGTTACTTTACTTCTGTGTGCTGCCATGACCTGCCTTTGTATGAGCTGCCTGGCAAAGGCCAATGCAAAGTTGTTGATCCATGGAAACACAGTTGCAAACATGCCACATGAATCATGTGGCAGAGCATGTACACAAAACTCATACAGTATGCTGGACTCGCGAGCTACCTGTACTGGACTCGCGAGTGTACAGACTCGCGACTCCGGTCTGAGACTCGCGAGTCCGAGTCTGAGGCTCGGACTTGGGGGTCGATTCTTTCCTTCAGAATTGCGAGTCAAGACTTGTGTACACCCTTAGAGACGCAGCAGCAGCAGCGGCAGCAGTGAGTGGTAGCAGTGGCAATCACCCATAGTAGCAGCAGCAGATCTTGGACTGACCCACAACGACTACATTACAGCGGAGCGGTGAAGGTAGTGGAGACAACGGCGGTAGCTGCAAGCAAAAGCAGCCGTAGCAGCAATAAGCGGCGGGAAGCACCTGCAGCGATAGCGGCTACGGGCAGCAGCCACTACAGCAGCAGCACCGGGTGGCAGTAGCAGCCGTGTCTGGCTACTGGTGTGTAAACAAAAAAAAAGGAAGAAGCAGCTCAAAGCAGCAACTTTCGGCAGCCGCTGCGAGCAGTGGCAGCGCATAGCGGCGGTAGCAGCTTGCAGCAGCGGTGACATCAGCAGCCACGAGCTACAACAGCAGCGGAGCAGCTGCCACACCAACCGTTGCAGCAACAGGAGGCAGCGGCCGCAGCAGCAGCAGCAGCAGGCAACAAAAGCAAAAGCAGCCGCAGTAGCGGCGGCGGGCAGCAGTCGCAGTAGCGGCGGCGGCAGAAAGCACCTACAACAGCAGCGGCGGCAGGTAGCAGCCGTAGCAGCAGCCGCGGCGGCGAGCAGCTGCAGCAGCAGTTGTAGCAGCATTCGCAGCAGCAGCAGCAGCAGCAGGCGGCAGCCATAGCAGCAGCCGCAGCAGCTGCAGGCAGCGGCTGCAGCAGCAGCAGCAGTTGCTGCAACAACCGCAGCAGCAGTTGCTGCAGCAACTGCTGTCGTCGGGCCTGAGGGGAACCCGAAGGGAGGGACCCGTCCGGGGGGGGCGGGGAGTCCCCTCGGTCGGGCCTGTCGTGCCGAGGGGGGCGCGACAGAGCGCCGGCCGAGCGCCGGCGCACGACCCGACGCGTGCCGGCCAAACGCCGGCCTCTCGCCGGCCAAGAGGGCCAGGGAAGGCCGACGGGCGGCCTCCGGCCGGCTGCGCACGTGGGGGGGGAGCGAGCCTCTCCCTCCACTGCGCTCGCCGCGAGGGTCGAGCCATACAACCAGAAAAAAAAAGGAGGACAGGGGGGTCCTCGACTGGGGTATTCGGGAAAGACCCCGAGAAGGGGTACCCTACCCTGAGCGTTCGGTGAACATAATAAAAAAACAGGTTCCTCCTACTGTCTTTCATTTCAAGAAGTGAGTTCTTGTTTTTGTTTTTGTTAATTAGTTTTACCTTTTAGTGTGGCTTGAGGCCACCACCATCAGCTGACAACGGAAACCGCTGTAGCGACAGCCGCCGTGAGAGTTGCATGAGTAGCAGCAGCAGTGAAGGTGGCTTGAGGCCACAGCCGTCGGCTGACGACGGCACCCGGTGCAGCATCGGCGGCGCCGAACGCGACTTGAGGTCGCACATTGCGATAGTTGTGTCATTGCCACCGTGTGGCGATAGTGCAAAATTACGGATGAAGTGGTGGCGGTGATTGACGACATCGCAGCCCGTCTGAGAGATGTTGCTCCATTCGCATCCCTCTACGTGGTTCTTTGCATCACCGGGATCGAGTGTGCAGGACTATCATCCACGCTAAGCTCTCAACATCAGCTACGCAGTGTTCCCATGGGCATCGCCAGCGCCGTGGTCTGCGCCTGAGCCTCAGCCGTGGCAGCCGCCACAGGCACAGTGGTTGATGCAGCCGTGGCACGTGCCCCACTTGCCTTTAGGGTTTTCGTGTTACAGCTGTCGAGATAGGCAGCCTGGCTGGCGCCAGTAATGACAGCGCCCTCCTGGGTGGCATCCCCCTTGGGTACGACCCTCCCCACCTCCTCATTCGGTGGATACGTCACCTGACGAAACAACAGCGCTTCTGCGAGGGGATGTGGCCGCCCTACACATGGAGGTCGGGAACCTCAAACGTATGATCCAGCAGCTCCTTGACCACGTGACTTCCGAGCGAGTTACCACCGTGCCGCTCATGTCATCTCCCACTTCATCTCCATCCTCCTCCCAATCCTGCATCCCTTCCTTTGACGATGCTAGTATGCCAGATCTCTCGTCTACATCTGTTGTCCTCCACTCCATTTTGGAGGCAGTGGGCATCATACTGACTGACGAACCCTCAGCCCTTGGCCGTACCGCTAGTGCTTGTACTCATCGTGCGCAGCGGCGAGCTGCTCGTCTTGCACGTCGTGGGCAGGCAGCACCACCAGATACGACTATGGGAGGAGCCACACGTGACGAGACCCCCTCGTCCCCTGTCCTCGGCTTGATCTGCTGAGTCCCCACAGCTCCTGCCGAGGTATGAGTCGTGGAGGGGATGGTTTGTCCACTGACGACTGCGGCGAAGCTCGGCATTGGTGAGGCAACTACTGTGGAGTGTAGGATGGTTGAGGCGGATGACGCTACACATCAGGCTCAGTTAGCAGAGTGTTCGGCGAGGAGCGACGTCCGCCCTGGTGGAGACTCTTCGTCAAAGGAGGATTGGTCCGATGCTGAGTCACAGTTGGGGATGGAGATGGTGATCGTTGATGCCTTGGCGGATGACGTGACGACGGCCGATGCCAGAGCTGCGCGTGACGATGTGTACGCTCCCGCATTAGCTGGTGTGGAGACACATGCCATGGTTCCAAGAGCAGCAGCAGGAGGAGCAGGTGATACAAATGCTGATGCTCGGCCCACACCAGACGCCCAGGTGCTTCTGGCAGATAGTGCTGGGCAACAGGAGGAGGTGATGGACTGCCAGGATGAGGCAGCCTTCCTCTATGAGGACCGGTCGTCCGTTGTGGAGTGGTCAGACGCAGGATCGGAGGCAGACGTAGCGGCCCACTGCGCTGCCGTATTTGCAGTAGCCGCGGCACGAGCACGAGATGGCCCCTCGGTGAGAGGAAACGTCCGCGTGTGTGACATGGGCAGCAAACCTCCGTCTCCTCGCTTCCCTGACCGGTGTTGCTGACACCATGGCGGTTCCAGCCGATGACACAGCTACAGTGGTGGCTACAGTTCCTGTACCCCAGCGCCTACGCTCTGCGGTCAGCGAGCACGAGGCAGTGGTGGCTCGAGCGGGGGCGCACGTGCAGAGTCTCATGGTCGAGCTCCGGGAGGCCAGCAGCCGCTGCTACACCGTGGATGTTCCATCACGATGGGCTGTCAAGGAGTGTGTGGAGGATGTACACGGGCGTCTCAAGGCAGCTGAGTGGTCTCCATAGGATGCACGTCTAGGACAGGCGGACCTCCAGCAGCAGGTGGATGATGGGCTGCGCACCAGGGGTCACGAGGAGCACCACGGCACTGACCGCACCTTCGATGACCACGACGTCGCCGCGGATGCACCTGTATCTACACATGCCAATGTCTGGCCAGCAACTGACGGCCGAGCAACAGGTGCGTCACGAGCAGCAGGTGCCTTCGTAGCAGTTGTTCCTACAACCCCAGACGACTTACGTGGCGACTCATTGTCTTGCACTCCCGCTCTACCAACACCTCGTGGCCTGACGGTACTTGAGTCGACGACTGACATAGAGGACGTCGACTTGTGCGACGAGCAGGCGTAGCTCCACTCCTTCCTACGAGGTGAGACCGCGAGGCTACAGGAGGCTCTGGCTCGTGCCGATGCACACACGATCGAGGTCCACCGTCAGATTTGTTCCGCGACTGACCGTCTACATGCCGCAGATTCAGCCAGCCGGTCGGCTGCCGTGTCAGAGCTTGTCGAGCTCCACACGCGCCTTGACGCTGCGGAGGCCGCGAGGCGATATGCAGCTCAGCAGTTAGAGGCCATACAGCAGGAGATTGTTTTGGAGGAGGCCCTTAGCGCTGCACCAGTCACATCAGTAGATGACGACAGTAGTGACGACTACAACAGCGACGTCGATGACAGCGACGACGACGACAGCGGCGACGCCGCTCCGGGGTGAGGCTCTGTGCGAGCACATCCCACCAGCATCGTCGTCACCCTTGCTATTGTTGTGCAGGGGTATGTGGCTATGGGGGAGCCGTACTCCCTCCTCACGGATTGTGTTGGGAGCAGTCATCATCTGTGCTCGTGCTGTCTGCCTCTGCAGCCCAAGAAGAGTGTTCGTGTGTGGGCTTTGGCCTGACACCCTTTTGCGGACAGCGAGGTTACTTGGGGTGTGGGACGATGCTATGGTCGAGGTTATGCTGGTCGAGACCCGCGCACCTAGTTAGTTCTACCGGTGTGACGTGGAGACCCATTGCCTTCCTGTGTTATGTATGATCCATGCATGATGTGGTCGAGACCAGGACACCCGGAGACATTTTCCGGGGGTCACAAGGAGACCTTGTTTCTCTGTCTCTCTTGCATGATGTTTGACACGTAGGTGTGTGATTGACTTCGTGCATGGTCGAGACCCGGGCACTTGGTGGGATGCACCCTTGTCACGAGGAGACCCTGTGCTGTGGTATGCTTGATCGGTGCTCACTATGATTGATTGCCTACGCCATCCTTTCTTGCCTTCGCTCAGACATCATTATGTTGACAGTTGTGTCAGCCAGAGGGAGTGTTGGTGTGTGTGGCTTCCACCCGTCATGAGCGACAGCTAGAAGGGCAGCGATAGAAGAGAGCGCGATGGCATGGTCCCCGATGCGGACCCCGGAGGCACCGGCGCGTCAGCAGGTGGTGGACCACCCACTCAGAGCTGACCGAGGACTGCCCCAGCGTTGTGGATGTTTCGGACCTCTTGTAATTTTTCTGCAGGCTTTCCTTGATGCGGACGTAGCTGGCGCCAGAGCACCGACTAAGAAACTGCTAGGAAGCTTCCTAGCCTTGCTGCTGCTGACGTGGCGACACTGTCCAGTCAGCTAACGCACTAGCAAGCAGACAGGTGCAGGAAACAGCAAGGATCAGGCTAGGGAGACGCGCAAAGTCTCATAAGCTTCAATAGCTTAGTAAATGCAGAGAGAGATGACAACTGACAGGTCCAGGGCATAAATACCTGCCGCGGCGCACGGCGGGTGTCGCACGCGGCAGTCCAAGAGCTGTCCTAAAACCGGCCCAAAACCACTGTTTTGGCCGTAACTCTGCGCACACATGTCAGAATCCTACGCCGTCTGAACCTAGACGTGCAGAATCAAAAGACGCACGCAACGACTGGTCACATGCATGCATCCATCGACTGACAGTGAGTGTGTAATGCAAAAACATGCAAATGGGCCTCATGCCCAGTCCACAGAAAAGCGCCTGCAAGACGTAGAAGTCACAGCAAGGAGTCCCGGTGACATCTGGGGCTCTGGAACAGTGGTCGGTCAGCTCCAGACGGGTAGTCCGCCGCCTGTCGTCGCGCCGGTGTCACCAGGGCCGCCTGCCTCAGGGATCTGCACGAGTATGGACACGGCCGAGTGGTCACAGTAAACTGTACAGGAACTGCACAAAGCACAACAC
>SZWC01026751.1:5492-31762 GCA_023375785.1 Penium margaritaceum
CCCCTCCCCCCTCTCCCCCCTCTCCCCCGGCCCCAAAGGCTACATGCCATGCAATGCGCAGCCAGCAATCTACACCTACACCACCTCCACGTTACCAACCTCCGTACATTACACATCACACCCGGGCACTCACCGAGATGGTTTGCACAGATCTTGAGCGTCTTCTGCTGCCGCATGAGCAGCCGGATCTTCTTGCTCTCCTTGTGCTCCAGCAGCTTCGCCTGCCCCACCCCCCGCTCCTTCCATTGGTTCGAGGCTTTGTCAAACCGGTACAGTTTCGACTTGCTGCACACCACGAAGGAGCAGCACAGCAAACAAGGGAAAGAAGAGAAGCAGGAGAGCAAGGACGACATGACCTCCAAGGTGCCAAGAGCTGCTGCTGGAACGGCGGAGAGAAAGGCTGCAGCCGATGCGTTGTTCACTGCAAAGGAGCTACTCCTGCGGGGTGTGTGAGGAAGCCAAAAGGGACAGAGCACAAGCGGGTCAAGACGCTCCTTTGCAAACGCCCTGTCCGGCCTGTGTTCGACCTTTTTCCCGGTCACTTTGGTCGGACCCAAAACCCTGCCCTCCTCAAAGGTGTGCTGCAGGTATCGCACCACAGCCAATCATCACCTATGGTTAGCGGACTGAATCTTACCCAAACCATTGAGACAGGGCGGGTGGTACCCTTATGATTAATCCGTTCGGCCAAAGTTCATCAGCCCCCGATGCCAGCAGAACTGGGGCTGCCAGAAGCTTATTGTGAGCGAGGGGGGGTGAAACAAAAGACGCTGGCTCGGGTGAATGGGCAGACAGCACGCCAATTGGGGACAATGCAATGGCAGGCTCGGACCTGGGCTCCTCGTCTTCTTAACAATGCCAGCTTCCATTCATATGCGCCTCTAGTGCCTCCGCGCCTATGTTTGGAAGGAGCCTGGGTCGTACGCTTTGATGTCCTGCTGAACGACCGTCACTTCGCGGGGAAGAAAACGATTGCACATTAACACGCAGGTGTGCCATCGCAGCCGACGACATCCGTCTGCAACTGGTCGCCAAAACAAGCGCCATGAACGAACCAAGCGTGGCTTACAGCGACTTCTCAGGATGGATTTAGACAGAAACGATAGAGTCAATGCGGCAAACCCTGGTGCCTGGTGCCCAACGAGCGCGAAGCTCCCCCGAACGTGTCTGCTCTCGCGCATCCCTTACTTTGCGTGCCGTTGGATCTTGCCCGCCCGAGCCCTGGCTTCGAACCGGAGCTCTAAGGCGGTGCACTGAAGCGAGCGAAGAATAAGCGGACCGCAACATCATGAGAGCCGATCGATGTACGCATGGCGAGGCAAGATGGAGGGCTCCCGACCCAACACGCAACCTCGTGCGCCAAACGACTTCGTCGTGAGCGGCTACTTCACGGCCGCACCCTTGTCTTTCTCTCTCCCTCTCACTGTCGAGCGCGTCGAGCGAACATCTCCAGTGATTTCCGGCTGAAATTCACAACAGCCACGACGACGGGCGATCCTCCAGAAAGGCGCGCGGCCTTCCATCCAGCTGCACGCGGCCAAACATCTGCACACACAATGCGCCACGCCGGCTGCGCTGGCAGACACTAGGAAGTCGCCAGCCAGACCGACGCAGGGGTCATGAGACCCTGCTGCTGAAGCCGCTGCGGCTGCCGCCGCTGCTGATGCTGCTGCTACCTCTGCTACTGGCGGCGCTTGTCTAGGCACAATTCCAACTCCTCGCTTACATCTCAAACAGAACGTTTTCGTCCTCTTCGCCAGTGGAAACCGCCACCTCCTCCAGCTTCACGATGGGTGCCACAGCTGCCCCCGTGTCCTCGTCGTCTGCCTTGGGCGCATCATCGTCGTCCTCGGCCGCGGCGGCGGCGGCGGCTGCGGCGGCGTCCACCTTGCTCTCCTCCTCTGCCGACATTGTGTACCTGTCGGAGCTCGAGGGGTGCGCCTGCGCGTGCGGCTGCGCTGTGAAGGAAGCCCGGGTCAGTACCAACTTCGGGCTCGGGCTGCAGGCGGACGAGGATGAGGATATGTGGCGGCTGAAGGTCGTCTGACGATGGGCATGTGAAATGATGCTTCTGCAGGCATAGAAATATTCTGAGGAAGACTCTCATCTGTTACGTCCGTGGTAGTGCAGCTCGGACGGAGCACGCTCTCTCCATGCATAGAACCTTCGGTTAGGTGGCGCAGCTGACGGGCTACTGCCGCAGTCGGCCCGACGAACCCGCCAGGCAGGAGGTGGTTGGAGCGCTCCTGCAGCCAGCTAGGCCCGCGCAGTAGGCATCGAGTAGACGGGCAAAGCAGGCATGCACTCCTGCTCCGGAACGCTTTGATGTTGGTTGCGGCAGAATACGCGCGAAGATTTCTGGACATTGGAACTGGTCCAAACCTCCCGGGCTCCGGTACGCCACGGAAATTTTTCGCGGGAGACTTCGCTTTGTGACTGGTGAACTCCACCCTAAACCTGGGCGAAACAGCTTTCAAGCAGTGAACATCACGTGAGGTTCTGGCAAGCCGATTCTTCTCGCTTGAAGGATGACGCAGCCACCGTCAGACTCTTGCATTCGGCACATACAGTAATGATCTTTGAATTTTTGGCTAAGAACAATTTAGGGTGTGTAACATAGGTTCGTAAGGCATTTTCTTTGATTTTCTGTTTTCAAAAATGAACAAAAAGGGCCAAATGGTAGTCATGAGCATACCAAGCGGATTAATTTTTCCCATCCTGGGCTCGAGTTTGATTCCTAAGTGCACGCCTCGTGTATGTCAGTCAACGAAAAGTACACGTTCATCGTTTCGTACGCTTTGACCGTTGGCGTCTAGTTTTCGTGGTAGTACCCGTTGGCGCTTAGCTTGTCGTGCGAATGCTTTGTGGAAGCGGCGGGCATGTCGTCCAAGTTGCCAACCGAGGCGCCATGCTTACACCTTGTAAAAGGTTTACGCATGTTGAGTGCTAGTCCATCGTATGTGCCAACTCCTCAACATGTCTCGTCTCATAACACTTTTTGCCAAGGTTTCATTAGAGGAGCACAACCGAAATGTTGCGAAAACACTCTCCGCACCAAGGCCCATCACTCCGTCCAAACGTGGTCCTGGGCGTCCGTGCAAAACCAGCCTAGTCCTTCCACCGTCCATAGCACCGCCTCCATCCATTGTCCGTACGATCCCAGGTACCCAGTCCAAGGACACCCCGACAAACAAGCGGTTGCCAAAACGTTGCGCCAGGAGGGTCATGTCCGACGATGAAGATGATGACGAAGTCGGGGCAGTTGACCTTGTTTCTTCATACCAAACCGATGCCACTTGTAAGGCGGACGTTGACGCAGAAGCCTCTGTTGACTTGGAGAGTGATGAGGGGGACCGTGCTGTTGAAGCCGTAGTGGACGAGGATCCACTTGTTACACTTCATGACGACGTGGATGTGCTCATCGATGCGAGGTTGTCAGCGGACGAGATGGCGACACGCCAGACAGCAGACAAGGCTGTTGTTCATGCTCTCATGGCGGCACTCATGTCGGATGTAGCTGACAAGGCAGCAGTCGAGTACGCGGATGGCATCCAAGACGTGCTAGTGCTACCACCCACACCAGAGTGGGCGCCATCAACATCATCAGCCAAGAAAAGAGGCCCCTACATGGATTGGTTTGGATTAGGGCATGTGCCCATCATCCATGCTGTCGTCCTCAAGCATATCGGCAGCATTTCCAAGGCTGTCGCATGGTTGCGCATGCACTACAACACTCCAACTGGCCCAAGCATCTACGAGCGGCTTTCCTATTCTATAGTCAAGGGTTGGTATGAGCCTAGCACCACCACCCTCCGACTCGTGTATGCACCAGCCATCGCCGCCATGCCCGACAGTCCCATTGAGGAAGCAGCACTGAAGACCGCATGTGTCTAAGGCTCTCGGGGCAGGAAGGGGTACTTTCATGACCACCCCACCCTGAAGAACAAGATCATGCGATCGCTCGAGCTCATGCGAGAGCAGGGCACACCTCTATGTTCAACCACAATTTGGGAGAAGATCATCTCCGACGTGAAGGAGCGCGGCCTCACCATCCCTCCAGTCAAGAGTGATGCTGACATGTTCTCGCGCAACTAGTGCAGGAAATTTGTGGCATCCGAGCTCAATTGGACGTGGCAATGTGGCACATCTGCATCCCAAAAGCTCACCCTGATTGGACCGCGCACGCCAACTCCACGTCTTGGCTCGTCGGGTTTCACATCTCCCTGCATAAGATCAAGGCGTTGTTTGTCGTGAACGTTGATCACACGAGGGTCCATCTTGTTCGAAGCCCTCGCTACACGTATGCGCCTAAGGCATCAACGGAGGTCAAGGTGTACGGGTAGGAGGATAAGTAACAGGTTACTTTCCTCGTCGCTTTAAGCATGGAGGGCGACATGCTTCCGTGCCAGGTCATCTGGACTAGCAAGACGGCAGCATGTCACCCTCAAGGCGAGAGTATCGACCATGCCATCCGCAATGCCAAGTGGCACTTCACCCACACAATGAATCACTAGGCATCCGTTGAGACTTCAAAGCAGTGGTTTGCGATGGTTCTCAAGCCGTACCTCATCCGCAAATACGAGAAGTATGGCGAGGACCACACAACAACAAAGCTGTTGTTGATTCTTGATGCATGGCGCCCACAGCCTAGCGACAGCTTCAAGGCATGGGTTAGCAAGCGGTATCCATGGGTGCAACTGCTGTACATCCCCACAGGATGCACCAGCAAGCTGAAGCCTGCAGATGTGGGGCTCCAGAAGCCATTTCAATCTGAGATCAGCTAAGGGTACTCATCATGGGTGGGCAAAAAACATTCCATCTCTGATCACGTTATCCTTGGCATGTGTCAGGTCAAGGACGCATTCGTCGGCTGGATGCTGCGTGCATGAGGACACATTCATGGCAAGCCACAAATGGTGCGTGCGGCATGGCGAGAGAGTGGCTGGGATCGTTTTCATGACACAGACTTCCAGCGTGCTGCTACAGATGACTACCTGAACTTCATGGTTGGGCCTAAGATGCAGGGTTATGAGCCGGAGGACCTTGCTGGGTAGGTTGGTAGGAAGCTACACTTGTCAGTACGTCATGTCTTACGTCTTGTGTGCATCACAATGTTTTTTTTTAAGTTTTTACTCTTCACTTTGTCCCTAATCCCAACCAACCACCCCTCCCCCGCTGTAGCGATGAACAGCGAACTTCGCTAACATGTACGAATTCTCAGAACACCCACAGAATGGCATGAAACATCACAAAAACACCGAATGTAATAGTCAATACTGTCCTCTCTTTCAGTGGCACATGACAGGTCTGACACAATTGTTTTTGCATTTTCAAAATACACTCATGAAACAACATGACGTTGTCAAATTCATGGAAAGGTTCAACAAAAAAACTAACATCAAAGTCAAAGATCAGTACGGTATGTTGAAGTTTGGTAGGAAGCATCCCCCGTTGGTTGCTAAACTCTCCCCCAAATTCTTGAGATTGATGCTTCTTTGTCAATCTTGCGAGTGCGCTAACATTTTAGAAACATTGGCCATTGTGCATTCCATTTGTATGGATAGAAGGATGCTCATAATCTGCTCATGAAAAATAGCAATACATTAATGCTTTGAAATTCAAAACTTTGAACCACTCAAAAGTTCAAACACTTCAATCAACAAACGTGTGTCAAGCGCTATCCCAACCACCTCATCTTCCTCATGGAGTCGAGCCTCTTTTGTGCTTGTTCCACCGCCACGCAAATTCATCAATCTTTGTTGTATGAGGTCACAGACCATTTGTCGCCATGGATCCCAAACTTTGTGCCACTTCAGCTACAGTAGGCTCCTCTTAGGCCCCGTATGGAATTCTACCCCTTCTTTTGCTCCTGATGTTTCCTTCTCCCAAGGGTCTAGGCTGGTCTATTTCTGTCCATGGGGACCTTAAAGTCGTGGCAATTTTTTCCACCCCATGTTTGCTACGGTTGGTGGACATTGTGGAAAGCCAGGCACACAATCGTGATGGCATCGGCCACATTGTCTCCATCTACGCTCGTGGCAACGGCGGCTATCGTCGCCCCATCAAACATTGCTATGCCTTCGTCATTGTTGGGTCAAACCTACAGCCGTGGCTGTTCCCCCGTCCCCAACTACACACCGGTAACAACTACTAGCCCAAGCCGAGTTGTGGATTCAGATGTTGATGCCACTAGTGGCGCTGGTGACGATTCCAAGCTCTCCACAAACATTTGCAGCCCGAAGCATGGTTTCTCACTTCTCCTCCTTGCACTAGACTACATGGTGGAAAATTGCCCGCTATACGGGTGGACGGCGAAGCTCAAAGTGGCAGTTTTGCCAAAGGTCGGGCCGCAAATCAGAGTATTCATGAAGGTAAGTGTTAATTAAGGATGTAGTATGATGGATAATTCAATGCATTTGTAAATATAGACTTTTGCGTGCATACGTTCCAAGAGATCCATTGAATAGGATGAAATTATGGTTTTAGCTCGAGCGAGAGCATTAGGATCAACTGTGGGCTCTTGATCCGCATGTCTGAGGACACTTGTCTCCCACAAGCGTGTTTGCTCAGGGGCATGCAGAGTTATGGTATGCAAAATTACGATGTGATGAGGGGCATGCAGAATTACGTTACGATGTATACTATGTATACTCATTGCATTGTGAATATGTTCTTAATCAAGTTTAACATATTCTAATGGTATCATCATCTTAATAAACCATCTCATCATTGTTGCGCTCTTGTCTCCACTCAACGTAATCAAGCCTCAACGAATGTGGAATTGCATCTCGTGTTGAGCTCATCCCATCATCTCTGAGCCAAATGTTAATTCTTGGAACCATGTCCACATCATGTGCCATGTTCACCATCTCTTGAATGATCTTGGCCATGTTGGTGAATGGTTGTACCGTGTATATGAGATTTTCCATCACAAAGAAACTTAGCATGAGATGGCTTCAGAAACGAACTTCATACTCCCTGGCTGATCTCAAACCACGGAACCGCCCCTTCAACAATTCAAACACACGCTCCACCATGGACCGTGCAGATGCATGCCAGCGATTTAAACATTCCTTGGTTTCATGAGGGCAAAGTTGCATTGCACCATGTTCTTGTAGATGGTAGCGTTGGCCACGATACGACATCATCGATACATGGTCGTTAGGAAACCAAACATCTTTGAGCAAGTAGCGATCTTGTTGTATGTCTGGGCCACTGACAAGGGCATGGAAGAACATTCAAGAATCATGAGTCGAGCCCTCCCAACCAATCAATACAAAATTGAACATCAAATTTGTATGACAACATGATATCACATTGTGCGACGTCTCATGATGTCCTTTAAAGTAGGCTAGCCATCTTGTACCCCATACCATGATGGACACATGCGTAGTTTTCATAGTAAGAATAAAATGATGGAAAAAAAGGAAGGACAACATGCCTTTCATGTCAAAATAGAGAAATTTTGTGTCAGCAGTGAGCATACAAATGGGGGATGTCCCTCGACGACATATGACACAAACCACTTTGTGAAGCACGCAAAGGATAGTCACATCTCCTTGTTGGAAGCACTCCAATTGCTTAGATACACTCAAACCAAGGTAGCTACAATGGAACCATCATGGGAGCCTCTCCTCTCATGTCATCTGTCACAGGTCTCAATTATTACCACAGGCACAAAAATCATCAATCGTCAGTAGGCTTACAAGTGGCGAAGAGCATTCTCATTGTGTCGTATATTCTTTTTGGAGTTCCGATCTCCAAAACAAGGAACCATACAAGTATTGTGTGCCTTGTGTTCAGCATGGGTCTATAATTTGGTCACCTTAGAATGTGTTGTGCAGGTTCCGCAAGCAATGCAAGCATGATGACATGGAGTAAGACCTGTAATTACATGAAGTTCTCTATCAAGGCCTCTTGAACTTCATCATCCTCATCTATGGTGGTCTCTTGTGTGAACAAGAATGAATCTTCTAATACACACAATGTTTTACTGACTTGGTGTTGTGCCGCATAAACTATCCAACGTAATGCAGCATACGCATTTTGTGCTTTGGTGATGGCACATAAACCCATGACAACTCAAGAACAACATAAAACGAGGTGACCAGGGTTGAATGCATGAATCTCCAGCCATCCATTGCCACAACCACGATGTATGAATGAAAAGGGGAGCTTCTTCATGTGAACGCGGTTGATGTAGGTTGCACCAGGGTCGGGGGAAACATTTACGGCAGATTCTACCGCAAATCTAAATCGTTCACTTTCCAAGCAACGTACTCTAGCAGGTTTGAACCAAGCCCATCATCCTCAACACACGCGATTCCTAAAGGAGATCGAACGCCACGGCCATAATTGACGTCCGGTTACTAATTGTGATTCTACGGGGATGCTCTCCTTGGTAGTGCGACATGTCTCGAAAAGTTCTTCATTAAGGTCTTGTACAACTTTGTAAACGTTCCAAATCATTGGCAAATATACACACACAAAAAAATCATTTTCATCCCGCAGATTCCTTTTTACAAATCACCAATTCTTCCTTTTGAATTGGGTTCAGCCACCATTGCAATGGCCTTGAAAAATCGGATGAAAAAATGGGGATATGGTCGTTTTTCTAACGAAGCGGTTTGTGTCTCCTAGCAATCTGGTAGTCCACTCCATGTCTTTCATTCAGGCTAGTTGGCAAATCTTTGTTTGCTGGACTAGGCTGGTTTTGCACTCCATGTCTTTCATTCAGGCTACTTGGCCAATCGGGTCGCATAACACAAAACAATCGATGAGCTGACCACGATGGCCGTTGGATACAAGCTATAGAATCCTTGCATGATGGGGCGTTGCATCTTGACATCTACATGGATCATTATAAGTTATAATCCATCAGCTCCTCTTCAGTGAAGAGTATTGATTGGGGCCTGATGCATTAACATCGGCATCACGCAAGATTGGAAATTGGCCACCCTCGGCTTGGATGAAACCCACACTTCTCACAAAGTTGGATTTCAACTTGTTTTTATGGTCCACCAAAAATATCACATAATACTATTTTTTTAACACAAGTGTATGATCACAACTCATCAGTTATGGCATTGAATACTGGAAACCAGAAGAATTTAAGTCATGAAAGCCTAAGATTCAAGCTTCTTGGTAAATTTCCATGGAAATTGCCTGCCATGTCAGGTCCATGTCTATACATGTTTAAGAGAGACACACCACTCAGTCGTAGACATGTGGAGCATCTCTTCTTCTAGAAACAACAAGTTTTTTGGCTACAAATTTCATGAAATTTCAATAGGTTTTCACCGCATGAAGCATGCCTGTCGTACCGGCAGTTGTGTTTTGGGTCAATGGCATTCTAGGACCACGGTCATATGGAGAATGCCATTCATTCACACAATTAAAAAAAATTGGCATTTTTCACACTTCTAGTGCTATTGGTGGTGATTTTTGACCACCTCCAATATCAAGAAGAGGTTTCATTATGCTTTATAAAGCTGCTCTTGAGAATTCATGAGTACGTTCGCCACATGCTGAAGTTCATTCTTTGGTAGTTTGGATGTTTTGAGGTGGTAAAAAATCTATCAGATTGAAATTGTTTTCTGTTATTTGGTTGTAGAGACTAGCTCTATGTGAAGGAGAATGTATGCCACAAACATGCTCGATTTAAGCCAACCTTGACTTGGGAACGATGTTGTTCATGGTCACGAAAGCGTAACCTCCCACGCCCCATGGTATAAGGTCCTAGAATATTTTGTAAAGTGTAGCCCATAATCCCTAACTTTTCTGAGTTGTCATTCAGGAAATGTGTTTTGAATCACAATGTGAACATGTATTTTTGGTATGTAGCAAGGTGAATCAGATCCCCTGAAATTGTTAACATTACTAAATCCCTCTAATTGTTTGTACATGAGACCCATGAGTCTAGAAAGTCAAAAGATTAATACTCAGGAGCTTTCTAAAGTTTTTTTCAATGATGAGTTACCTGATGAAAACACTCATTATAAGGTTTCAAGTTTATTCAGAAGATGATCTTGCATCATACAGTAAAAAGGTGTTGTTGATTCATCCTTCATCATTGGCACATACGACAATCAAGGGAAGGTCATTACATGGAGGAAAAAAACATTTTTGATGTCTTTGCAAAAAAGAACATGGCAACTTGGTCGATAAAGATAACTGATGTATGACCACTAGATGAATTTTAAGTGTTATACAACAATTTGTATTCTACAAACGTCTAGATGTGCAACATTTAAACACATTTTGATTTTTCTTTGGTAAAACTGTTTTCAAATACTAAAAAGCATGTCATGTGGACTTATCCATGTGGTATGTTTGGAGACATTATAAGAGAAACAACAAATAGGGAATGATGTATGAAGTAATTTGAAAAAATACACATACATAATGTATTGTGATACCTTACAATACTGTTCATTGGGAAGTATCCCATTACTTCATTGAGAACACAAGTATCACAAAAATGTGAAGTTTTACTTGTTCTATTGTCAGGGGCCAATGTGCTCCTCTAGACACTTGCTAGCAACAATAATTGTAGAAGTGCCTCCTCATGTCCGAGCTCCACCACCACAATTGTCCATAACTCCCCAAGGTGCCACACTAGGAATTGATCATAGAGATCCTAGAATGGGGTCTTAGAGCTCCCCTGCTTGCACTCCCCCAATCCTGGAGCCCTCGATCCTCTCCTGCACTTGGCTAGAAAATCTTTGAAGTGCCAGCTCTTAAAGCTCTACAAATTTTCATCTTGTCCATGCTCTTCGCCCATCCTCCTCGCCTTGACCACCTACTCTGGGCATCCAAAGGTGGAGGAGGCATCCCACTACATGCCTTGATTGGAACCTTGTACACACAAATGGGAGAGGACAAGGTCTCCCACTACTACCAAACTCAGTCGGCCAGTCTAGATTCAAAACCATGCCTACTACTCTGTACATGCCACTTCCCGAAGCTCCCACATCCCATGGTCTCCATCCAACTCTCATAGTTGACAAAGGCACAAACTGACCTTCTTGTCAAACCGCTTCAACTGAGTGGTCCACTACTCAGATGGCGGAGTCAACCCTGTGAAATGTTGCATCTTACGGGTGGTGCATTAGCGTAGGATGCTGAAGAACAAGTAGACATCCGACTGATCCACAATAACCTCCAAAGTCTTCTCCAGTTCGTGTACTCCCACATCTAAACGTGCGTGGCAGAAATCCTCTATCCCCATCAGGTTCCTGAGCACCACCATCCTATCCACAACACAAGGGATCCCCAATATGCCTTTCCGCACTTGCTCCATGCTCATCGATAGAAACAACTGGTCTTTGTAGAAGTGGACCTCCATGCCCACAGCTGCCAACCTCGCCTATTGTGCAGCAAAGGTCACCTCTGATTCTTACATGGGACAAAGTATACATGTGTTTTCTAGATATGTCAACACCCGTTTTATCCCTGTCATTGCAACCTTTGTGGCCCCGATCGCGTCCTATTCAACTATTGCACAAAGGAAGGTAATGATGGGATCTTCCTATCTTACCTCCCTCTCCAACCAAAGAAGAGAATATTAGGCCCCTCCCATGAAGTGCAAGTTTAACGGTTGATAATGAAATTGGGAAATTCCGGGAATCAGCCACTCACAATGCCTGGCTTGCACTGCCACTCCATGAAATTGTGGATGTTCATTATGCTGATGCTCAAGACACCACACTTTTCCTGCTGTTCTAGCTTCTCCATGCTAGAATGGACCACTATGGCCCCCTCTACTAACATTCTCAGTGCTTGTTGTAGTGAGACCAATGCCATCTCCGTCTTGATCCTCCTTTAAATAGCCATCCACCTCCACATTAAATGCAAAATTCCCATCCCCACCATCATCTGCAGCACCCTCCCATTGGGGTTGGCCAATGCATTAGCCCGCTTGTTGTCAAGAAATGATAAGGCACCTGATAGAGCCATCCCTAGCAAATTGAAGTAAGCAACTTTGCCAGCATTTGGGTGAGCCACTCGTCCCCCACCACCACCTGCCATAGGTGATCCAACATCAACCCTGAGAGCCTTATTGACATACCCCTGCTGCTCTTCACAAATCCCTTTGAACTCCATTTGCCAAACAGCAGGCTAGTGCCTATCGAGTCATCTTTACTACTGATGTCAATGCCAATCGCTTTGTTGCCAGATGCTTTGCTTGTAACGGACACCTCAAATTGTGTCACTGCCAATGAGGCATTGTTCAGAGTGTCATATGCCTTGAACGTGTTCTGTCTATGGAACTTGGTCACTACCCTCTGCAGCCACTGCTCCCTTGCCTCATCCTCCATATGGTACAGGTGGCATGTTGGTGGAAGTCCTGTAGGATACGTGTGTATAACAGCCTCCCTCCCTAGCTCCTCCCACCCCCCTCCCCACAGGAACCACGCGGCTGGTTAACTCACCTAGTAAACATCCGAGCCACGTCTTTGCTCAGCTTTTTTCCTAAGCATGAGTCTAGGAATTGCTTCTAGGACCAAAGGACATGCGACATCCATAGGTGGAGGCACACGGTATGAAGGAAAATGCAACCTCTGCTTGGACCACATCCACCGTGCCTGTCAAGACTTGTGATTTAACAAACAACGGCATGACCTCCTCCACATCCAAGTTCCCCCAGTCCCCCCTCCTCTTCTAAATAAAATAGGCACTCCTAATGGTAGTCCCTACTATCCTCCCAAACCCCACCATCTACCGCATGTGCCAATTCCATAACTAGAGACGTACTAAGCCCCTGGGTTTGCTTCAACATCTGCCGGTACTAGAAGAACGATGGTCAAACATCTCCATGGACTTTGTGATGGATTTTCCAATTACAACAAAGGAGTTTTACACAAGACTCGTGGCGGTCAACTGGTTCTTGAAGGCTTCACACTTCATTCCAACGATAACCATGGTCACCGCTGAGGGAACAACACAACTACAGATCTGACAGATTTTTCAGTCAGATCCATCTTCTAGCGGCCTTCCACTCCTTTACCGATTAGTAGACTCAGCACACCAGCCAAATGCTCAAGTAGCTTCTCTGTCAATTGACCAATTTTCAAGCTCGGATATAACTCTACAACCTCCAGCACAAATAGAGAAAACCTCTTTGATTTGGACTATGGAAAAGTTCCCTAAGCTCCACTGGAATTGTATAACTCAAGCATCATACTAGCAATTGACATACAACAACAAGACTTTCAAATCATCTGGAACAAGACTTGCAAGATGCTTAAGAAGAGTCAGGCAATCATGCAGCAAGCAGACAACAAGAACTGGACAGATACTAAGTTCAAAGTCATTCATTGCATCCTACTCAGCTCAAAAAACATCTTCTTATGAGGAAATGACCACACAAAACTCAAATCTATGTGGTTGGGACCATTTGTGGTTGAGGACATGCAGACACTTGTTGTCAAAAAACTTTGAAACTATGAGCATCCACCTTTTACTTCACATCAGCATAATGAAACTCTATTTGGACCCGAGCAGGTACTTCAGAGGCAAAGATGTGCCTCCTCCAGCTCCAACCAAAGTAGATGTGGACACAGGTTACACTGTTGAATTTTTTTGGGACACCGTTAGCATGGAAAAGTAACAAAGTATCTTGTCAAGTGGTAGGGCCTTTAGCCAGTGTCTACTCACGTATTGCAGTGCGCTGGGACATGATAGCAAAATGGGATGTGGGAGTGTTACGTCCCTAAAGTACACAAATCCGTACTCTACATGTGGGCATTTCCATCCTTACATTCATGGCCCACCAGGCGTCGACCTTTGGATCTTTATGCCGATTGGCCAAGGGCATTTTGGCCACCTGTCCTGAATTTTGATGTTCCATTGTAGAATGTTCCAACAAGTACAACCACTTGCCTGAAGTGTCAAAGTATCTAAAAATGTATTAAATTTTTTATTATTTTTTTTCAACTTCTTGACGGTACTGAACTTTTGCAAGGTTGAGCCTTGGTATCTTCAAAACATCCTGAATTCTTGGCACAGTTTCTTGAAGCAACTTCCTATAGTACGACGTTACACGTGTCACTCAACTCGGGTGCCTAAGACCCCAACTATGCCTCATACATGTACGCTTGTTCTGATCCTTTTCATTGAAGTTACATTTTCTAATATAAAATTCATCCATCAGCCTCATTTCCCTCAATGGTCTTCTAATCTATACCATCCGGATGTGAACCATCCACATTCCGCTTGGCGTAAAAGTGAAATCCCTTGATTGTAGCCCTTGAGATCAACAGATGTCGGGGAGTGGGAGGGATGTCGTTGTTAGTTCATGGATTGAAGATGCATAGAAGACAAGGATTTGAGGAGTTGGGATGACTGGATTAATTTTTTGTTTGAAGTATGTGTACTTCGATGAAAAATGTCAAAAATGACAAGCGCATACATACAAAAGAGATAACAAAATTAAGGCAAACTTGGGATCTTAATAAGGCCATGTGTGTCACACCCCATCGTGAGAGGCTGATTTGTGAAACTGTTTCAAGAGGTTGGTGGGATTCAAGGATATTGAGACGTGTATTGACAGAAAGTCCAGCATTTTTCATAAGCCGACCAAACAATATCGAAACATCAATACACCGTTTTCTTTGTTTCATTTTTTTTGGATAGTGCTCGCACATATCAGAACTATTTGGAACAAAAACACAGGAGGTCAAAGTAGTTGGCCAATATGGTCTTTGCTGATCGGCAAAAAAATCTTGAGTTTGACGCATGGTGTGCCATATAGGTAAGGATAGAAATACCCAATGACTGGGTTTATGATTCTGCAGACGTCAGGGACGTAACACTTCCCTCCATTTTTGCAGCGATGTCCTAGTACATTATGAAGGACAGGTTGATGCCAGATAACATGGTTTTTGATCCGATGATTGAAATCCTAGAAGTTGTCGTAGGGCTCCCTATTGTTGTGTTAAGCATCATAGCTGTACCACTTAATGAAATACTTTATCAGCTTTCCATGCCGGTGATGCTCCAAAAACTCTTTGACAGGGTACTCCATTTCCTTTTCCACTTTGAAAGGAGGTGGTGGAGGCACGTCTCTGTCGGAGAAGTGCTCATTGAGGTCCCAATAGAGTTTGAGTCTGCTGATGTGCTCATTGAGGTCCTGAACACCAGGTGGACAGCTATGCTATCTAATAGTTGGAGTGTTACAACAACAGGTTTTCACATCTCCTTGATCATAAATGGTCCAAGAAACTTTGGTCTGAGCTTTGAACATTCCTTTCTCCCTAGGAAAATGTTTATCGAGTTGAGTGGGATGCGATCACCTATGTGGACTTTGGTGTCCGTCCAACTCCTTTCACCTGCCGGCTTTATTGTTGCCTGAGTTTTTTCAAGCATCTAGCAGGTATCGTCCCAATATCTCTAGAATCCTTGCCATTGCATGTCAAGTTCTGGTTTTTTTCCCGAACTCTACAATCCCATCAAGTTGAGGGGAGTTTTCCATGAACGACCTTGAAGGAGATTTTGCCATTTGCGGTGATTGTCATAGAGATACATGTGCGCTCCGCTGTTGGTAGCTTGACGGTCCAGTCAGTTCCATGTAGCTCACATGGACTTTGGAACCATTGCTTGAGTGTTTGGTTAGTGCGTTAAGTCTGCCAGTCTTCCTAAGAAGGGAAGGCCGTTGATAAAATGATCCAAATATCCTAGCGAGTTATCAGCTCCTGATGAACTTACACGTGAAGCTCTCATCCTTGTTTCTTACATGGAGGAGGAAAATCATGCATTCAAATGACCTTATTGAGGAGTATTCATGATCTTTCCTTGGCAGTGACTGTGGTTATCTCCGGAATGAAGTATAACATCTTCAAGATCCGGTCGACCACCGTAAGTATTGCAACAAATACCTCTGGTGTGACAGGCAAACCCATCATGAAGTCCATGGAGACGCCAAACCATGTTTTTTTAAGCACCGGTAGCAGTTGAATAAAATCCAGGGGTTTGTATTATCTCGACTTCTGATGTTGGCATGTATATCACATCTTGCAGCAGATTGTGTTGGATTGCATCTCGTCCTTGCCAAAAAATCCATGTGGACTGGTTTAATGGCACTCCTCTAACAAAATAACAACGTAACTCGTTGTTTGGGATGAGAACGACCTGCCAAGTGCACCTCATCGCCAATGCAGATCATTGAACCAAGGTTTATTCTTTGTACCCACCAAACTCCTTGCATCCTTTTCTGAACAGCCTCACAAGGTACAGGTCTCGTTCGATGAGCAACTTGCAGATTCAGCCATTAGATCTCATCGCTGACTAAGGGAATCTGCCAGATTGGTTTTTTTTCCAGGCTGGTAAAACATGTCATAGTCGAAGTTGGACTCAAAGAAATCCATCCATTGAGGTTGTTGATGGCTCAAATTTGGCTATGTCTTAAAGTAGTTCAGTTCTTGGAGATCGGTGCGGACGATACATTGCTGTGATTTAAGATAGCAGCATCACGTCTTGAATGCACGTACATTTGCCAAAAACTCTTCTTTATTGTGCCACATTATTCAGCTATTCTCCAGCATATGAACAACCAATTTTTCTCCACCACCACGGTGGCCATGATGTATTCCATCATTGGATCTGCCAATCGTAAGACTGGAGCCGAGGTCAAAGTGTATTTCAAAGAGTTGACCACCTCGTGTTTGCTATCTCCCCACATCCACTTGGTGGTGTAATGAGTGAGACGAGCGAGATGCATCGACACCCAGTAGTAGTCCATTACGAATAAAAGGTATTGGTTGTAGAACCCAAAAATGTCTAGGAATCACAAACATAGGTCGGCATAATCCAATCAGTGACCTCCTCCACTTTCTTCGGGGCCATCGTGATCTGTCTGCTACCAAACACTTGATCAAATGGTATGGCCCAAACACTTCATTGGTCGCACGTTGAGAATATTCTATACAAGTTCTCCCTTTGTAAAATGTCAAGATTTTTTTGGAGGTATCCATTGTGCTCCTCCAACATGACATCTAGTTCACCTGGATATCATTGAGAAATGTAACAATACATTCATTGAGGTAAGGCTGAGAACATTCTTCATGGCTGCCATAAATGTCATTTGGACATTTGTGAGTTTAACCGGCAAAGCCATGAACTCAAAGTGCCAGTAATGAGTACAAACATCATCTTCTGGATGCCTTCATCAGATATTGTGGATCTGATGATAGCCGATCCGTAGGTCAATTTGGTAAAAATCACCGCTCAACAGAGTTGGTAGAAAACTTGATCTGCTCACGGTAATCTCATTGTATACCATGTGATCCATGCACATCCGTATTTGTCTAGTATCTTTTTTAATAAAAAGTATCAGTGCAGCGCATGGTGGCATGGACGGCCTGATGACCACCTGTCCAAGCATCTTTTCCATCTGCCTGTCCAGTTCAGTCAGTTTGTGGTTGCTTACAAAGTAGGTCCCATTGACGGGCGGTCTGCTGGCCAGTTTCAGAACTATAAGATGATCGGTGCTGCATTATGGAGGGAATCCTTGGAGAAGATCCCTTGATGATCGCTGCAAAAACCTCCAAAATACCTGCAAAGTTTTTCACGTGTTGAGGCTGATGAGGCTGTTTACATCACTTTAGTTACTGCAATCTCCTCTACTTTCCTGCATTCAATGTGAACTAGACAAACTTGAGCTCTGTGTTGCACGTAATTATTAGCCACATCGTAGATGTTTGTTGCCTGCGTTGGCTTGTTGCTGTTGCAACTTCCCATGTTTCTTCCTTCTCTGTTTCTTCTCGTAACCGCCACTACACTGTGGTCACTCTATCTCAGACAGGTATTCATCACTGTCATTAATGATGATGCAGAATGTACTACTTTTGCAATCCACGTAAGGATTGTGCTGTTACAAGATACATCGTCTGACAATGTTGTTTTCTCACTCATTGGGAAAATTCTCCAGCTCTTTACTTCCCATTGTTCTATGATTTGCAGTTGGAGTGATTCACAAAGGTTACAAATTGGTGGACTTTCGTCAATGGCTTCTCCTTTCAACACTCCCGATTGATCTGTAAACCAATCTTCTGAACCATCTTGTTACTTACCCCAGTGAACTTTGATTTCGACGATTGAGTTGTTCCATGATTAATTCGATGACATTTTTGGCACTTCGTAATTATTTTTGGGGTTTTCTTGAATTCGACGAAAACTAGGGGGTGGACTCTTGAATTCGACGACCGGGGTTGTCTAGTTTTTTTTTTGTTTCGACGTAGCTGTCAGCTCAGTGTGGTTTTCTTGCTTCTTGTTCATCTTTCAGAGCAACGAACATTCGACCGTTCGATGTTTCGAACGGTTGAATGCTCGTTGCTCTCACGTTTTGTGTGTGTGTGTGTGTGTGTGTGTGTGTGTGTGTGTGTGTGTGTGTGTGTGTGTGTGTGTGTGGCTGGGATAGCCTTAGAGGTGAGGGAACCTATGCTGCACCCTTGACGACCACAAGGGGTCAGTCTCTGGCGAGGTCTTTCAGTCAATGACTGTGCCCTATGCAACTTACATTGCACCAGTTTAGGTACCCACGGAACCCTCGTTCCATGGATTATGTGGGAGTCTCACCCACTAACCCTCACCCCTAAGAGTATCTTTACCACGGGTCGTAACCCTCATCACTCTCACGTTTGACGTTCGGTGAACATCAAACGTGAGGCAAGGAGCGCTCGGTGGCCTCGAGAGCCACTGAGAGGCACATCAAAGTGCCTGAAATCTCCAGGCCCAGAATAATTTCGGCAGTAGCATGCGGGTTCGAGACAGATAAAACAAAAGAACCCGGTGGAGGATTCGACGAAACAGTGGAGGTGGACCTTTGAAATCGACGAAACAACTTTGGAATTAACTTGGTGGTACTTTTGAAATCGACGAAAGTCCCTTTTCGACGAATGTCAACGTCTTCAAAATTAGTTAATTTCGAAATCAAGGTTCACTGGGGTAACATTTTTTAAAGAAGCTCCTCCATCTAGTAGTGCCTGTGCTTTTTTGTGACTTTTGCATCCGCTTGGTTGCACCTATAGTTGTACCACTACTTGATCGTCTTTGTACCCCTTGTTGAACTTTACAATCTAAAAAACCCTTGTGTGCAGTGTTGACATTCATTCAGAAGAGCCATTGGTCGGTGCATAATTTCCAACTGGAAAGGAGGTTTTTTCATCTACTCTTGTCACTTTCTGAGTATTGACCCCTCATTTATTCTCAGTGACTTCCCCCCTTTTTTGGCATGTTGCTGCATTTTCAAACAATCCTGTGAGTTGTTACCTGGATTCTCTCAGGTCCATTAAAACCGTTGGTTGCATTGATCACCGGTGTTGATCTCCATCAGAGACAAGGTCACTACGAACTACGAATTCCTGCCACCATGATATGGATCATGGCTTTAGGGTCAACAGCCGTTGGATTCCTGTGTCCAAGCATTGTAGGCGGCACTGTCAATGTGGTCGGCTATTACAATCGTTCAAGGAAGGATATCGTGGATGTCAACTATTGTGATTTCTTGGTGAATGTTGTGTTTGAGGCCATTTTTCTAGTAGAAAGAAATTTCATAAGCACAATGTCACCGTCAGTGATAATTTTGCAGAATTGTTGTGTGTACTTTGCCGCATTGGATTACTGGGGTAAGTTCTCAAGATTCTTCCATGCATCATGATTTTCATTGAGCTTTCCAAAGCAGGTTAAGATGGCATGCACAAAGTTCATCAAGTTCTCCATTTATTCAGAGAATTCTATCACAGCGGATCTATCTGCTTGAGATGTAAAACGCCTCTAGTTGATGATGCCAGAGCGGTTGTGTGAGATGTTGATCCTGCTCCTTCTGGCTTTTGACTTTTTTGAATGTTTCTTACATTGGACCACCGACTTAAAGCACTGACATGCAAAAGCAAGTCTGAGAGATCAATCTTATTTCAATCGTTTTCGATGACAACAGCGGTAAAGTACACTTGCAAGCTTTTCAACCATATCCAAACTGTTTTTTCCCTGCAAATTTTCTGGATTGAATGGATTTGAAAGTGCCGGTTGGATTTGTGGTTCACTCAAGAGTTGATTTTTTATCTTGGTGAGTACTACTTTTCATACGCGCACGCACAAAAGCTCTTCCATAGCCGTGAGTTGTTGGAGCAGATGGTTGTTGAGGCTCTCGATTCTCAACAGTTTTTAGTACAAGTCATCATCAAAGCGAGCCTGTCGGCAAGAGCCTCCTCCCATCCCATGAGGCATAGCCCTGATGGACAACAAAAGATGCAAAGGTTTTTCCAAGCCCGAGGAATCTGTCACCAGAATTGCCAGAGTTGCACCGTTCACTGTGAAGCTAACCTCTACATCCTCGTTTTATTAGAGAGTGTTGTGGACTGCATCCTGTTGATTCTCCATTGCAGAATTCTTCTCCATTCACTTATGCTCATTGCCGGATGCGCTCGATCCACTCCCTTTCAATGTCACGGTTTTTGTAGTCTTCTAGATGGAAAATATGTGCTGAAGACTTGTGGAAGGTTACCGCCTTGGGATAAAGTTATCTACTGCCCCTCAAGGGCCATTGTATTTTGATATGAATTGTTTCACTGAACACAATGTGAATGGTTCATAGGTAGAAAGTGTGAAGAAATAATTGAATTGAGGAATTGGGAAAACAAGATGTTTTATTCATAGCAATAATTGTACTTCAATGATAAGTGTCAGCACTTGTGAGTGATTATGTAATGGAAAGATGGAAGGTGTACTTGAAATCTTGGATGCTCGAGTCAAGCGACACGTGCAATATCATGCGGTAAAAGGCTTCTTTGAGCAACTCCGTCGAGAAGTCGGGGGGTTTGTGAATGTTAAGATAGGTCATTGTAAAAGCATAGTGCCATCAAGAACTTGAGCAAACAATATCAAGCCATCAATACAGTTTATGATAGTTCCGTTGAAACATCTTGAAAGTGGTCACAGCCGTAAGAAGCTTCTGGAAGAGAGTATTAGAGGTCGGTGCAGGTATCCAAAGTTCCCTTGGCAAACAGGCATAAAAATCTGGAGGTTAATGCACTTTGGGCCATGAATATGAGGAAGGACGTGCCCATGCATAAAGTTCAGGAATTCGTGTATGTCAAGGATACAAAAGTCAGAATTGCCAGCCAACAGACGTCTGTTGTCACTTCCTACGTGCAACGTAATCCTTCCCCCGCTTAACATCATCAGCCCCTCTTTTGAGAGGTTTCTGACAGTACTTGGTGGGGTACTCCTTTGTGATGTGAGCTGTCTCTGTCTGGTTGTAGAGCTGCCTGTGATCACATTGCCATGTCCATGCTCGTGCACCTTCTTGATGTAGAGCCCACTGGTGCCAGAGCGTTTTTGCGTGTTGATCCATCCATCAGCAACTGTAAGACAGCTGTTGGGATGTGCCAAAGATTTTCTACATCACTACTCCCTTTAGGATTCTATTGGTGGACTTGCCTTAGGTCCAATTGAGATGTTTTTGCATTGTGTATCCACCGATTGATGCCAGACCCATGTGTGTCTACAGTCATTGTATCCAGCTCAAGAATATGCATCCATAGATTTGACAGTTTTGGTTTTGGATACATGTGCACCTATTTACAACTACAGCAATACTTTGGGCCAGTTTCCGGACAAACTGACCTGCCGTATGCATCTCCCACCTTGTGCCACCAACGGGATCATTTGAGTCATCGGAGCTGTTCTCCTCCAAGACAGCCGCGGTCGAGAACAACCGGTCACGTACATGTCACAAAAACTACGCAGGCCGGAACTCAACTGTGTGCTACATGAGAAGAAATTCTCACAATCGTGCACACGTTCAAGACATGGCGGTGCAACTTAGAATTTCGGCAATGCATCATCCGCATTGACCATCAAGTAATGAGATATCTCAAGTCTTGGCCAAATCTAAGCCATTGACAAATTCGATGGATGGAGTTCCTTGAGTCCAGCTTGGACTACCGCATCAAGTACCAACCTGGAAAAAGAAATCCTGAGGATTCTCTAAGTTGGTGACCAGATTTAATGGCCAAGATCAGCACGTTGCTCATCAAAAGAGACATGTACCTTGCAAGGCAGTTTGCAAAGGGTTATGAGGAGTTTGGCAGGAACAAAAAAACCAAAATCTGGTTTCACGACCCCTACTGGTGATGGAAATTCTCTCACAAAGTTATTGTTCCACCAAACAAGGAGCTACGGTGGACGTTATTGGAGGATTGCCATGACACCGGTACAGGTGGACACTTCGGCGAGGAAAAAATGCTCTAGAAGCTGGTTAAGTACTCCTTGTATGACAAGATGCAAACCAATGTGGCAAATTTCTACATAATGTGTGACACCTTTCAGCAACAAAAATCTTGTCGCAAGCTGCCACCCAGTCTACTCCAACCACTACATGTTCCAACGGAACCATGGGCCGACATTAGCATGTTTTTTGTAAAGGGACTGCCCGCCACTCCTCAGGGGTATGACGCCATCCTTGACATGGTAGACACATTTTCAGAAATGTCGCACTTCATTCCAACAACGACCACCGCCATCACGGAGGGAACAGCGCAACCATTTTTAAACCTACTCGTGCGGCTGCATGGTGTGCCACGAACCATCATCAACAATAGAGAAGGTTGCTTCAGCAGCAGTTTTTGGCACATATTCATGACATGTTACAGAAGTCGGATCCAACTATCTATGAAATTCCACCATCAGACCAACGGGAAAACCATGCGGACGAATCAGATGCTTGAACAACTCATTTGTACTTTATACCAATCCCATGGCATCGATTGGACGGCTAGTCTATCGACCGCTGAACTTGCATACAACTCTGCCACTTCCACCGCAATTGGTTAAATTCCTTCTTATAGAACACTTCCCTCTACACCGGCCACATTACAGAGTTAGAGCAATGTTACCGCGGCCCGCATCTATCGTAGGAACTTCAAAACCGTTTGGAAAGAGACAAGACAAACCCTTGCAAAGACTAAAGCAGACATGAAGCAAGCAACAGACCAAAGTCGCAGAAATGACGCGTTTGGCACTGGCAATCGTGTCCTAATCATCTCACCAAACATCAAACCATAAGTACTGGACTTTGTGAAGCTTAATCTCCAATGGTTGGGACTATTTGAGATCGAGCGAATGCAAACCCCTATCGTCCCTTGACTTCTCCTACCTTACAACATTGTGATTCATCCATTTTTCCACATCAGCAAAACCCAAGCACTACCAGGACCCCAGCACGCACTTTCCTGGCAAAGAAATCTCACCTTCGCCTCCTTTACAAGTGGACAGGGACATGGGGTAAGTTGTTAAAGATATCCATAGACATCAACGCCGTGGGAAAAAGACTGAGTATCTTGTCAAGTGGGACAACTACAACACCATGCAAAACATCGTATGGAAACCATATGAGAACCTTTTGGGACGTTGATCATGTGATCTACGACTACTTTTGCCATCACCGATCTACGTCTACTAGCGCACTCAATGTTGCAACTACAAGGGTGAGGAGTGTTACGTTTGCAACGTACACGAGTCCTTGAACTCCACAAGAGGGAATTCTTTCATTACATTCAAAGCCCAACATGCGTCGACCTCATGAATTTTACACCGTTCGGCCGAGGGCATTTTGGTCAACTGCCCCAACCTCCAGTGTTCCGTTTTAGAATTTTCTGACAGCTTTGACCACCTTCCAGAAAGCTCAACATAAGTATCGTGTACTACATGGATTTTCTTATAATTTTCGGTCGACTTCTCGACAATGCTAGACTCTTACAAAGGTGCACCTGAATATTCTTGAAGCCCCTTGACTTCTCGGTGGGGCTTCTTGAAACAGCCACTCACCGCATGACCTTGCATGCATCACTTAGCTCGAGCGTCATGGATCCAACATATGCCTCATTCTTGTTTGCAGCGGTGTATGTATGTTATGCAGAGATAGTTCATAGGGATGAGGTGCGAGAAAAAGACGGTTTGGGGGTTTGCGATAGTTGGATAATTGTTATGAAGCAGTAAGTGTACGTCAATCATCAGTGTCAAGTGTGTCGGGCACATACATACAATGCCAAGAATGAGAATAAGGCATATCTTGGGTCATTGGTGTTTGAGCCAAGCGACACGTGCAAGGTTGCAACGTGAGCAGAGGATTCAAGAAGCTCTTACAAGAAATTGGAGGCTTTGAAAACATTACACACTTCTTTATAAAAGTCAAGCGTTATTGAGAAGTCAACCAAACGATATCGAAACATCGATATGGTTTAAGACACTTTTGTTGACCATTTTGGAAAGTGGTCAAAGTTGTCAGAAACTTTTGGAACAGAACACCTGAGGTTACAGCAGTTGGGCAAAATCCCTACGGCCGAACGACGTAAAATCCGGATGTCGGCGCGCGATGGGCCATGAATGTAAGAAAGAAATATCCACTTGCAAGTTTTAGGGACTTGTGTACATGAAGGACGAAACACTTCTCCCCCTTTAAGTTGTGACATCCCGGGGTGCTCGTAGATGTAGATGGGTGACAGCCAAAGTAGCCATGAATCAGATGATCGACGTCCTGGAGATTTTCATAGGGCTCCCAACTGTTGTGCGCGGTGTCGTAGCTGTGCCACTTAACCAGATACTTGGTCATTTTTCCATGGCGTTGATGTCCGAGGATATCTTCAAACACGTACTCCGTTTCTCTGTCCACTTGTACAAGAGGTGGAGGTATGACCTCTCAATCAAGGATTTTGTGACTGGGATCCCAAGAGTGCTTGAGCTTGCTGATGTGGAAGACAGGGTGGATCACCATGCAGTTAGGGAGACAAAGTCAAGCAATGACTGTGGTTTAAATTTTCTCAATCTCAAACGGGCCCAACCATCAGGGTTTGAGCTTTGCAAAGTCCTGTCCTTGGACTTTCATATTCGCTGACCTGAGGAGGACGCAATTTCCAACGCTGAACACATCATCGCTGCGAAGTCGGTTGGCTGTCTGTTTCATAGCTGCTTGCATTTTTGCGAGGGTCTACCATGTCTCCTCCCACATGCTCACAAAATCTCGATGGTGAATGTCAACTGTGGGGATGTTACTCTGACTTTGAAATCCTGCTTGTGTGGCAAGAATTTTGTCGTACACAACCTCGAAAGGTATTTCACCAGTTGCGGTGGAAGTGGTGGAGTTATATGCGAGTTATGCAATTGGCAGTTTCGCTACGCAATCGGTGCTGTGTGGATCGCATAAATTTCAGAGAAGTTGTTTGAGAATCTGATTAGTTTGCTCGGTTTGTCTGTCGGTCCGGAGATGGAACACCGTTGAAAGCTGGATCTGACCGTCGTAAGGCGTCATCATTTTGTGAAAAAAACGGCTGGTGAAATGGCCGTCTCTGTCGCTTGGAGGAACAGCTTCCTTATCAGATACACAGATCTGATGATAGGCACTGCCTAGGTCGACTTTTTTGGGTCCATGGGAGTTCATCGAAACGTTCACTTGCTTGGGGAAGGGGGTAGCGATTCTTGATGATAATGTCATTCAACAGTCAGTTGTCCATGTACATCCGCTTCTCTCCTATTTTCCTTGTCACAAAAGCTATTGGTGTTGCATAGGGTGACTTGGAGGGACGGATGAAGCCATGCCTAGGCATCTCATCTAGCTTCTTCTTGAGTTCATTCAACTTGTGATCGCTCATACGATAGGTCCCCTTCATCATCGGTCTGTTGCCCGGCTTCACATCTATCTGATCGTCGATGTTGCATTGCGGTGGTAACTCTCGGGGTAGATTATCACAAAAAAATCCTATGACATCCTCCATAAGTCTGAAAACTCCTTTCCTATGGCTATGATTGTTTCAGGTGTTGAGGTTGTCGCTTCGGCAGCTGCACTTTCTTCTACTTCCCTTGCTTCCATGTGAACCAGAAACGCTTGGTCTCTGCGTTTGAGGTATCTTTTTTCCATATAAAGAGATATTGGTTGGCAATATGTGGCTGCACTCACATTCTCTACTGCTTCTACCTCTGGTGCTTCCTGAAACCGCCGCTACATCATGGGTCGTTTAACTAGAGGTAGATGTCGCTTCCTGTCATGAATGCTGACATGAATTGGTTTGCTCCTCACTTCAACATGCAGATTGTGCCAATACATGAAATCCCGCCTGTGGATCATTTTTTAACGCTCATTACGACATGTACGAATACATATACATATACATATACATATACATATACATATACATATACATATACATATACATATACATATACATATACATATACATATACATATACATATACATATACATATACATATACATATA
>SZWC01026752.1:21751-31760 GCA_023375785.1 Penium margaritaceum
GTAAGAATGGTTTTGACTTAGAAGAATCTCATGTAGTGGAAGATGGATGGAGATTAAGGCAATGAGACGTGGTTCATCGAAGGGTGGTTAACCATAACATTAACAAAGGTGTACAACTTCTAAAGACAGGTGACAGATTAGAATGTGTCATCTCTAATGATGGTCCAAAAACACCATGTGCCAAGGTTGTGTAGGACGTTAGCAATGACAAGTGCATGTTGGTCAATGACAAGATAGAGTCGTTAGCATGCTTCCAGAGGGATGAAAACATGTGTACGATGTATGTGTGGTCCACGAATGGTGTGTGTGCTTGTGTTTTTAAAAACCTCCTTAGTCTTACTCTAAGGTATGGATGGAGGTAATAACATGTGCTACTATGGTTGAAATCACTTTCAATCAGAAATACAAAATGACCTGTTGTCCAAAACGTCTTGCTAAGCCAGAACCGCATATAAGATTATCTGGACCTGAAGACCAGTTACACTTCATGAAGGGCCTTTCTGCATGGCTGGGTCGGACGAGGGGAGGACAAAGGGTGGGGTGTAGGGAGTTATGTGCTCTAGGCCAAAAAACAATGGATGTCTTCAAGAAAAAATTCAATAACACATGGCACATATCATACCCATCCTTCAATCCACACAATCTCACTCCCTATGATGTATTTTACGGATTTGGCGTGCAATGTACAAAAGTATGATTGAGCTCTCAAATATCTAGTGGGACCGGGTAGTGCAATGTGAAGTCTAGACTTGTATCCTAAGAAGCACAAAAAAACTGTGAACATAAGTATTAGGAGTGAGATTCAGGTTCAGTGTATACAGGAAACTTTGGAAGGTAGAGAAATCTCAAACTAAATGGCTTACTCATAGCTCTTCCCTCTCTTCCCCCTCAATGGTTCGAGGTGCCGATGTAGCCATCGCTTTGGTCATGGGCCGCATGATCAAAGCGACGTGCCGTAATGCTATGTACGGAAGACAATATTAGATCACGAGTTTTAGCCCTCGCATTGTGTGAGAATTTCTCTATGATAGACCGATGTTAGTATGCTAAACCTCATCTCCAAAGCAAAGAGCACTCAATGAACTGTCAATGGAGCTCAAATCGAATGATTCATTCAGGATCATCAAAGATTAACTGGCTGCTCGACTCAGAGAATTGTGAAAAAATGTGAGGTTGTGTCATGTGACGTTGAGGATAACACCCAAGATGTGATTACCGTCATTTGTTAGCCATCCTTCCAATAGCCTTTTGAGCTTGGACTCACGGAATAGGATGTGTGTAGCCATAGAACGAATGCATCAAAAGACAAACCTGAGAGCTATGAGGCTTTGGTTGACATCTTGTACATGTTTCAAGAAAATGTGAGGAGAATTCAAAGAATTCGTGAACCCATAAGAATGACAAGAAGAGCAAGTTATACCTTGGTCTATTATTTGAGATGTTTGCTACTATTGAGTCGAGACACTCAAAGTCAGCGAGGTCAATGAGGCTCAGTTGCTCGTGAATAATCTGGACCAATTTGGTCTTTGGATCGTGCATAGAAACGAAAGAGGGGGTTAAAAAATGGTGATTCTTTTGCACCCTTTTTCCAACCCCATCTCCAGTTTTGTCTATGAGATAACTAAGTGGAGGATACTCAATACAACTTCACCATGAATATTGATGATGAACACAAGATGGTTCCTTGAAGAGTACTCATTCCCATATGTCCAGGACATGCTCAACAGACGCATGACGCAACAGAAAGTATGAGGCTTATGCTTTGTCAATGGAGCAACAGAAGCAAAAGGCATGTAGTTCCTTGGCTTGTTGGTTGGGTGACTGGTTGGGCCAGAACGATGCTTGGTGTACGCTGATGGTACTATAAAGTAGGAGTTGGGACTGGGGAGGAGAGGCACGGGAAGAAAAGGTAGGAGGGGGGATGGGGGTGAGAGATTTCCCGTCACACAAAAGAAGATGGTAAAAGTGATCATAAAATAAATGCATGGGATGCAGAATGTCATTGGTTAGTTAAAGAAGTAATGGAGCATGTGAGCACTCAAGCCCGAAGGTTGGGAAAAGTCAAGAAATGCATACATGGGAACGGGAGACAGAAACAAGGTAGGAGGTTGTTTCATACAGACAATGTGCAAATCTTGGAGATCTATGAGATGTGCAACCTAAAATATTCATTGATTTTTCGTAGCTGCAACTAGTATCGCCTCAGCATATCCACGTTATCCAATATTGACCTTGAGCAAGTTGGACACACACATGTTTTCTGCCTTGTCAAAGTGAATTTCTCACTCCACCTGCTTCTTTCCCTTCTCTTTTTCCTTCAAATACTACTTGAATGCATCTATACAGATCCTCTTATAGCTATTACAAGTGCTGCCAAAGTGAAAGTTAGAGCCAATACCCTCTGTCTTACTTTTGTTTGTAGCGTTGTTAGGACCTGTGCTTAAAACAACTTTAGACTTCAAACCTGCTTTTGTTTGTAGAGCGGGATGATGTACCGAGCTTAGAAGGGATGAACTACTCTCCAAGGAGGTATGAGAAGGTTGAGAGCTAATCCCAATGTCCTTGCCAGTAAATGTCTCGGATGATGTAGTAGCACTAAAAGTAGAAGTGCATTTCGGAGTGTTGAACGCTCCAAATTTACGCTTAGAGGGTTTGCCAAGTAGTTGAACATCTCGCAAAGTGAAACCTTAGTATATATATGTTAGGAAAAAACTCAGGTTCCATTCTTATGTTAGTGGAATTGGAAGGAACCAAACTTAAGAAATAAATGCTTCAATATAGAACATAACTCACAATAACCTAGAAGTCCATGAAGGAGAAACTATTCAATGGCAGTAGGTCACACGCTAACACAATACATAAAATGACAACAGAATGAATCACTTTTACGTGAAACTTTACACCCATATAAGCCCTTTTGGTACGGTTGCAAATGATCTAGTCCAGCGCACTTGGAATAATTCCTTAAGCATCTTCATTTTGTATGTTGAGTATTGTGTACGTTTTATTCAAACCGGTGTGGTCGTGGGCAAACACACTTGCGTACACAACATACACAACCATTCGTAGACATGGATGCTTGTCTCAAGTTACGAGGTCTTCGACAAAGATCATTCACAAGTAGATTGCAGAAGAAATTTCAACAAGTCACAGGTTCCTCACCTTGTACCCATGAAGACACTTTTGACAAATTCTTGGACTTCAGCACAGATAACAAACTTAAAGGTGGACAACAAAAAGGTGTTGTGAAAGGCATAACATCATGTCTTCCCCACAGAGGAGAAGCAACCGACTTCGGATTGTTTTCAAGATGCAATAACTGACCCAACATCCTATGAGCACAAGTGAATGGACAGCATTTTTGTTAGAACCTTCAAGTGAAGCTACCCGAGACTTGGGTTAGTAAAATCTCCATTCTTTATGTTGGGTTTGGATAGTCTAGTGTTGTGCAAGCATCAAAGTGGTCCGTCTCTTCTTCTAATAAGGGTCAAAATCGGCACAAAATCCAGATGTTGCCTTTGAGTTCCTACAAGGAAGTCCATTGATGAAAGAAATATTGAGACTGCCATTCCATATCTTGATCTTGTTCTTATCTATGACCATTTTTTACTCACTCACCATGATTTTGTTTTGGAGTCTTTTTTTTCTTTCAAGAGCTCATGCTTATCACACTTCACGGCTTTAATGTTCGCATCCTTCTCATTTTTGTCTTGTATAATTTTTTAGATTTGCGTCGTTGTATCGTATAACATCAGAATTCAATAGAGGCATGGTGTACAACAAACTTCTCCAATAGTTTATCACCAATGTTTTATTTTATTATATTTTGTCCATCATAGCCATAAGAAAACCACAATACAAAAGGTATTCTTACTTGTAACACAAGCTCTAGAGTTTGATTCTCTTGTTTTAGATCATCAAGTACTGCCTCTTTACTTTTCAGGAGATCGTGCAAGAAATGTGTTATGTCTGTGGTTATTGTAATGACATTAGACATTATAGATCTACCACTTCCAAAATACCACGTGAACGTCTTGTCTAAGAGTGACTATGGCCTGGACATGTGGCGCAGCTGGGGATTCATCTATATGCCTTTACAAATAAAAAATCACAATTTTCTCTTGACATTGTTCTTTCTTTACGAAGTCCATGTCTGTTTGATGATGATAAAGCTCCATGTCCTTGTCTACAAACTTCTTGACTTTCCCTTCAAGGGTGATAGATGTTGCATTATTCAATTGCAACACACAGGATAGCTCCTTCCATTATATGTTCTTTCTCTGCAATGATAGCATTATCATGCCCCAACTTCTGTAGTAGCCTCTTCTCTCTAGTAAAGAGAACCTCACTGTCCTCTAGCAGCGTCCTCTCTCTTGTTTAAATGCCCTCAATCTTATCCTGCAAGTGGATGGTAGAAATACTAGGGGACGAAGTGGGTCATAGAGGGAATTGAGAAGAATGTAACACATGGGTTCGAAGCAAAGAATAAAAGATAGAATAAGAGAAATTATGCTGATGTCCTTGCTATACAACTTCGCCATGAAGACAAGGATTTTCTAGAGAGCAATTAATTAAAGTAGACAATACATAGTTTCAGTATGCCATGAAAGCTAAGATAACAAGGAGAATGAAGGAGACACGGAGTGTTTTTTCACCTTAATCTTCTCAACCTCATCCATCATTGTCTGAAGATTATCCTACAATACCAAGAATACAAAACTTGATATGAGACATGTGGTGATGGTACCTGAATGACATGTAATGAATGAGTGAATAACTCACTTTGAGAAAACATAACTCATGTTGCTTTGACTCCAATTTGTTCTCTTATGTAGTAGGTTGTTCAGATTAGTTGAGTTGGCATGACGATGAGGTATGAAGAGCGCTTTGAATGAAAGACTTTTACTTGCAACCATTCTTTTTAGAGAGGGATCCATTGTGCGACATATTGTACTCATTGGAGTATGATTGAGGATGGTAAGGGAGGATACCAAAGTCCTCTTGAGCGAGAGAGTCTTAGGAAGATGGTCTATCTCTTCTTACCTCTTTTTTTTTTAACCCACTCAATTGCGTCATCTGCCTTTGTGCCTTCATCGTTGAGCTGAAAAAAAATAGAGAAGTAGCTGCTTGAACCAGTTGAATTCAACACCTTAAGATCATACTCTCGTACACCTTCTCTATGAATCTCATTGTGAACTAGCTCTATCTTGGCTTCTTGGGACTTGTAAGTGATCCCTACATTGTTGATGCAATCTTTGAGTCATTGAACGTAGCCTCTGGCCCATTGAACTCTTTCACTATCAGTGTACTTGACAACGTCACGTTGTAGGTAAGACTTGGGTAGTGGAAACCGTGAAACTTTGTGGGAAGTTGTACAAAATGTATAACATACCCGTAATTTGTTTGCTAATGTACATCTACTATTATGAAACATTTGTTGTATTATCTTTTACAAAGGTTCACATCTCCCACGTCAACCATGGATGTTTGTCTGCCACTAAACGGAAGAATGAGAATGATTGGATAATTTTCAACACCCACACGTGAATTTTGCCCGTTCTCATTCAATGCGCAAGACACTCTACATAATGAAATGCTGTAGTTGGTGTGTGTATTGTTTGGTTAGGGGGGAGATTGAAATAGTCGTTGTTTTCATCTAGTGAGTCTGATCCGCGCTAGAAAATGAAATAACCGTACTTGTCTGGCAAATCTGGTCAGCGCCAAGTAATGAAACATTCGTTTGATGACTCTAGTCAACACTAGAGAATGTAACATCTATAGTTTTTCACGTGAAACTGGTCCACACACGTGAAATCAACCTCGTCAAACTATGTCTATTTCATGAGAGTTGCACTTGTCTTGGTAAGCAACCTGACAAATGAGAGCTAGAACTGTTGGTTTCTCTTTGGAAAGAAGCGAAGCGAACAAGCTCAAACATGGCCTCTTGAGGTCCGCTCATGATTTGGAACAACCAAGGTTGAGACGTCCAAAGTCCACTCTCGAAGCAAGCACACGAATCAACCCATTTGACTTACGAATATCTTGAAGAGGCTATGTAGTTTGGTCCAGTTGGACAGCAAGAAACAGTGGAACGGATACGACGAGGCACGAAACCTTAGTCTATTTTTTTTTGTGCCGCTAGCTATAACCACTAAGGTGGGGGTGCTACCTCAGCATCAAAACAAGCCCGAGAGTTGAGTTTGGCCCCCATCGGCTATTGTTATGGAGGGAAAGGATTAAGTTTGGGGTGTTTGCACTAGAGGGTGAATGCGTACTAAAGTTGGAGGTAATGACAGAATTCTTGAACAAGGAAGTTGCATGAACCAATTGGTCGAAAAAAGTAGGAGACGAAGGATTTGAGACGGATTCTGGTCTTCTTGCACCCATTCATCTTGGAGATGGATGAAGTAAGCCATACATTTTTTAGTAAGGCCAAGGAGAAGGTGATGAATAGTTTTGGGATTGGAGAGGTAGATGGATGTGCCCATGTGTTTTGCAAGATGAGGTGAAAAAAGGTGGCACGGATGATATGCCAGGCACTGATGTGAGAGAGGGGGTCAAATGGACATAGGAGTAGGTTGGTGTAATCGAACGGAAGATTGGGGACGGAATAAGGATAAAAGATGTGAAGGCAATCTGTGAGTGGTTGTAGATTGAAAGAAAAAAAAAGTAATGGTTAATGTGTTCATCTCCAAAGGTTTCTCTTCATGTGTTTCTCTCACCTTCCCCATAGTTTGTTTTCTTATCCCAAGTTGTGAAGGAAATTAGTGGGATTTGGTGGGAGAGAAGGGACTCACCATCAAAAGACGGGAAGGGGAAGGGAAAACGGATGTAGATTTTATTAAAAAAGATGTAAAATCTATACTTATTCTATAAGTTTACCTCATACAGAGGAATAGGTCATCCTTAGCAAATAATCTTTCCCCTCCCATGCTCAAATGTATATTTCTAGTACTTAAGATAACATTGTAATTATTTGCATGAATTTTTGTTTACACATACTACAGAGTTTGCCGAGGAACCAAAGAAACCATGCAATCCAATTTTTTGCTTAAACGTACATTGGACTAGAATGTTCAAGCTTGGATATCTATGTTGCATAACGTAACGTAAAAAGAATACAAGAAACATGATATCGAGCAAAAATCCAAGCTCTCATGATTGGTGTTGGGGATGCTTGGCACAAGCTAGCGATGACAGGGATGCTTTTCATAAGCATGTTCTCAAACATGATACTGATGATGAATGATTGTGAGTTGAAGCACAGAAGATTCTAAAGAAGCCACTAGCCAGCTATGTTGTGTACGTTATTGCAGAGATTCTACGAAGAATTAGAGTAGTTTTTTTGAGCACAACACTCACATCTACGTCTCCTTGAACTTGACTAAATTACAAAGTAGCCCTTAAGTTCAATAGTGCATGCCAAGGATGCGACAATGAGGTGACGTGGATTAAGTCACCATACTTAGAGAACTTGGGGAATTCCCAAGTAGCCCTTAGGTTCAGCAAATCATCATCGCACACACCGCTCTCATATCTACGATCATCTTCACTCTGCCCCCAATCTTAAGTTCATTCGGACTCTGCCTTCAATCTAAAAATTCATTTTTTAAGTCACCCTATTTTTTATTTCTTCACTTTTGACATGGTTTTCAAAACATGTAACACATATCCTAGTCTATAGCTCTCCAAGAACGGGGGCTTCCTTGCTTTCATAAATGCACATCTCCTCCCAAGATCCATCGTAATGAGGCCTAAAAGGAGACATTCCAATTGCGAGATATCGATCGATCTCTGTTTGATATAACAGCTAGCGCCTATATCACTGACAAAGGTCCTCTTTAAAACGTCCATGATTTTCACCAAGTTGCGTGATTCATCTATCTCGGTTTTTTCTAAGTGATTCGCTAATGATCACTGTTATATCGTAAAATGAGCCTTAGATGTATGGACTCGGACTTTGATCAAACAATTTGAAAATGAACGTGGAAAAGAAATTTTTAAATCTAGGTGTCGTTGTGAAAAGATTTCTTGAACCGTAAATTGGACTATAAGTCTGGATGCGAGCCTCGCCTGTGCCAAATATAGAAAACCCCAACACTAGGGGGTTTACAAGTCATTATGTGACACAAACTAGGTCTTTACTCCTGGTTTGCAAGACTATCATGGATTCAATTCTATAAGGCCAATTTGTTCTCCCATTATTTCACGGACGGCCTACGTGTAACTTAGGGATTAGATGACTTTATTTACGCACTTCACCTGTTATCCATGGAATTGTATACAACACCAAAATCTTGGGCAGATGTTACAACCTTGATTTACGTAAATCCGTAGAATAAATGGGTATTTTTTATTGAAATTGTAGCCCACTATGACTCAAAGATTAGAAATTTGCTCACGGATCATGCATGAAAAAGGTTCCCCAGTCACTCAAACAATTTACGGTGCACGTTGTTCCGTCAACGGTTCACATTAGGTAGTGGAACAATCATGAGTTTGAATTCTAGTGTTGAAAAAGTGAAATAGACGCAAGAAACGACAAGCAAACATCACACACATCCATCATTTTGGCCTGAACTCATTCCCCATCATCGCCTACAACGAAAGGAGCCTCGTTGTACACGATGTGAATTTGTCGTGCGAGGTAACCCTTCATACACGATTGTAAAAAAGTTAAATGGATTGACATACATTTGGAGGATAATCCTTCAGCAACCCGTCTGCAACACTAAGGCCACAATGGACATGTGTGCAAAGAGATCGCTCCTACTCCACGTGCGGAGAAGGTGCACCGGCGCTTGTGTAAACTCTGTAAACCACAAGCCATGCTCCATTTAACTAGCTCCATTTGCCACTGCCAGCATCACCTGCCGTCCATCATGTCACAACACAGTCAAGTGCACATTGTTGTTGGACTGGAATGCCCAAGCCCCACCATGAAACCTTTTTCTGAAGTGATCACCCCCTCTCCCCCTCCCTCACCCCCCTCCCCCCTTCCCCCCTCACAGCACCTAGTCCTGCAACCCACACAGCCCCTTCCATGCGCCCTTTCTTCAATTGAAAGTTTAATTCAAAGTCTATTGAAATCAATGTGGGGCACCAAGGCCATCTTGTTGTTCACTCCCATCTTCCCTCACAACAACTATGCAAGAAAAGAATTTTTTCTTTCAAACAAGCACTTGTTCTTTTAAACAAGTGCTTGTTCCTTCAAAGTAGCACTTGTTTATGTGACCAGAAATTTCTCATTCATACCTTCCTTTGCACCACCTTCATGGCAAACGAGAGCAAGCATAAGCAAAACAAGATAAGCGCGAGCAAACCAGAGTAAGCTAGAGGAAACCAGAGCAAGATGGAGCAAACCAGAGCAAGTCCGAGTAAACCAAAACAAGCCCAGATAATCCAGCCGTGTGCTGTTGCCATTGCCACCACGCCGTTGTCGATGTTACTACTCCTGTTGTGGTTAGGAGAGAATTGAGAGACAAATCTACTCTGAAGCTGCCTCACTAGGGCTTCATCGAGCAGCAACACTTCCTATTCTAGTCGTGCGTCAACACAAACCTGCCTTGAATCACTCACTCATGCCACATTCTACACACCTGCTTACACACGTACTGAGAGCCACGGATGGCAGTCACCTGGCACCAGACGAGCGGGATGGTCGACGGGAGGGAAAGGGGGGTTGGAGTAGAGACGCTATCAGTCGAAGGAGCGTACGTTGAGTGGTCATGTAGTGGCATGCGTGGTTCCTTGGTTTGATCAACCGAGAGCGTGACGGGCTTGCGCGGCCTCCCAACTGGTTGGCGTGGTGGTGGCGTACAAGCTGGAGGACCTTAACGAGTAGCCTGTATGATTCGAAGTGCACGCTCCTCGGGTGACACCTTCTGTAAACAGCAGCCCATCGTAGGTGAGTAGCGACTGCAAGAATTGGATGGAGATTGGTTGGGTTGACTGCACATCATGTGCGTTTGTCGAACACCTTTATTCCTATGTGCCAACATGTGTGGCA
>SZWC01026753.1:0-15785 GCA_023375785.1 Penium margaritaceum
GGCAGTAACAACTCTAAACTAGAGGAAGCTTCTCCTGGAAGGAATTTTCCCCTGAGCAAGGTACTAGTGGAAGCAGACCTGAACCACCTGAAGGAAGCTTCAAGTGGTCAACTTGCCAGGTCCACGGGTACAAAAGGTAGAGTTCCTCTCACTCCAGAATTATCTCAGCATATTACAAGTACTTGGCTTTGCTCGAGCCTCTGAATCTGGATCCCAAGACCAAGACTCTCCTAGAGTTCCCTCCAAGGTTCTCATAAGCCTATCAAGGCTTGCCAGCTTGTGTGGAGGCTGCCCTGGAGGCCAGTCAACGTGGAGACCGCGTCATGACCCTTACCACAATGGCCTACAAGGCCTAACAAGGCATTGCCCCTCAGCGTGCTTGAAGATTTGCTAGCCTAGCTTGCCTAGGATTTCATGTACCATAGCTGTACTTTATACTGATCAACATTCCAGTTTTCTCATGGAAAACTTGGATGGGACAAGCTGCACCACTGATCATCCAAAGGTCCTACAAGAAAGGGCCCTAGCCCTTGCTCCTTGTTCCACAATTGAACAACGTCAAAGTACAAGAAAATTGTTTCGTTTCATTCCAACAAATCTTTACCAAAATTCCGTGAAGTCTGCTCATGTTCATGGTGTTGCTCGATTAGCTCTCATCTGCCGTGCTATCCTTATCCATGGTTGATCTTGCTGAGCCCTTTTGGTATTGATGGCGGTGCAAAATGTGCCATACATAATATGTATCTTTACGGGTCCCTACGGGAGAATTTGGGGCATCCCCATGGTTATTGGAACTAGGAGGTGGCCACCCACAATGGCTCTTCAACACGGCATGTATGAGCCTTTCCACTTGGTTCGACATTCTTGCATTTGTCCAAATCTGTGTCCCAGTTTTGAGCCTGGATGAGAAGTTATTGATATGGCTTCAATACACGGAACATGCCATGTTGGTGCGTGAACTTTACTAATGCTTGTAAAGGGGACATGCAAAGATCCATCGTGTAATACATGAATTTTGGAATGCACATTGTACCTTGGCCGGTGAAGTGATACGTCAACCACGTAAGGGAGATCTATCGCCCCAAAAATGGCATGGTCATTGTGAGTTCATGCCATGGTTTGAGAGATGCGCCGATGCCATTGAAAAAATGCATGTGCCGGAATAGTGCCTGCCCTAAGGCAGGTCGCATATGCAAATTGTCATCAGAACATTTCTATGAATGTTCTTACAACATGTAACCAAGACGTATTGTTTACAATTGTAATGATGGGGTGATCAGTTTGTGCACATGAATAACATGTCTTTCAATCTGCATGTAGAGTTGGTTTTACAATGTCTTCTCAAGAGTACTTACTTGGGGATGCCGCATTTCTGGAAGCCTTTGGTTGTGTTACACTGTACCAAGGGCGATGCTAACAATTGACCTAGTTTGATTTTACACCTCCACCCGATGCCAAAGAATTATTCAACCAACGGCATGCAAGCGCCAATGCAATGACCAAAAAGTTGTTCTTTTGGCATTGTTAAAGCAAGATTATACATCCTTCATGGTTAAACACATTACAACATTTGGTTTCAACCAAAGATAGTTCCTTCGTACTTCATTATGCACAACATGATTCGATCCCATGATGCGACTGAAGATGTGGAAATGTTTGATGATAGCCGACTACCCCCATAAAGGATCCCGGCGTATGGAATACAACATGGTGATATTCCTATGCGACGTGAATGTGCGTCCATTCCTAGAATGATGTGGGAAGGTTATCTTGCATGTGCTCATGTAGAAGATACGACGGAAAGTGTTCTAAAGTGGTAGAATGTTACTTGTAGTGGCCAACAACTGTCATAAAAAATCAAAATACTTTATCAGCATCCAAGAACCCCTTCCGCATCTACCACCACATCAACGGCTTCCATGGAATGAGATGCTGTCAGGCAGGCTTCTACCGCTGGTCCGCGGAGGGGCCAATCCGCGGAAGAAGAGGAACCTGGGCGGACTGGATTCTGCGCCATGCACGCTGGCTCCCACGGCAAGCGCGGTAGGGCATGGGGTAGCGCGGAATCCAGTGGCGGTGAAGGCGGGTCTCTTGGCGGAAAGCTGCCGGAGGTTGACATTGTCATCTGCGACGACCTCCCTATGGCTATCTCAAGCGCTTGAGCAAAGGGGAGACCTCGTGGAAGGCAAAGAAAGAGGCAGAACGCAGGAAAAAGAGGCGGGAAGAAATGGGGGGAAAGGTCCGCGGTGGAAAGGAAGGAAGGGACGAGCCGCAGGATGAAACGCAGTCACGAGGACAATCAAAGCGGAAGAGGCAAGAACGGCGGACGTGCGGATCGATCCAGGGAACAATGACCAATCAGCACTGAATTCACTGCACTGATCAAGCAAGAGCACCTGGAGGACGCACCGCGGAGAACGAAGATTCAAGGAAGAATGCGAAGTCTGCGTGCACGAGCCGCGGATGTAGAAGGAAAGCTCAGTAGGAAAAGAAAGAAGATGATCCCCGTGTGCCTGAGGACAAGACCCGCGATGTGTAGATGCACCACGTGGAGTCCAAGTAGGAAGAGAGGATGACATGTGAGGGACGAGACCCACGGCATGTAGACACGTCGTGCGGAGTCCTGAGTGGATAAGGCCTAGGTAGCGGTAGCAGAAGATGTCTGAATCGCTCTCTTGATTGGGAATCCGCAACTCATGTACTCTGCCCAATCATCAAAGACATTTGACCCGCTCCACTTGTGCTCTCCTCACTCCAGTTCCCTGCATATCCTTGCCCTTGGTGTTCTGCCCGCGGGTAGCAGGGCCGTACATCCGAGGAACCGAACCTGAGGTGAAGTGCACTGCCGGCGGGGCCCTTTCTTGCACACGGCCGCGGAACGAGGTTCTGCGGAGATGAGCTGGAAGCCACGAGGAGGTGGGCTTGCGTGTGGCAAGAAGCGGATCGCGGAGTGTCACCCATCGGTGAGGTCGCTTGTGACTTAGACCCGTGGTCTGCGGAATTGGTTTCAGACCAGAAGTAGTGCCTTAGTAGGAATAGTCGCGGAAGGGCTCAGGCAAGGCATAGCGGCACCAGAAACCCTACAGAAACTTACCCATCAAGACATGCCCTTTGACTGGACCGCAGAGTGCACCGCGGCTTGGGCGGAAATCAAGCATCGGCTGGTCACCACGCCCATGTTGGAGTTTTCCGACTTCAACCTCCCTTTCTCCATCACCACCGATTGGTCGCGGGATGGACTTGACGCAGTGCTGTTGCAGACAGTCCAGGAGCCTGTCCAATGGGTGATTTCTTACATAAGCCGAGCTCTCACGGACGGCAAGCGGAAGTACCCACCAGTGAAGGGCGAATGCCTGGCCCTGCTTTGGGCTCTCCAGAATTTCCACGATAACATCAAAAACGGTAAGCCGTTCACCGTCTTCACTGACCACCAGGCGCTCCAGTGGCTCCTCACCACTCAGAACCACGAGGGTATCCTGGCCAAGTGGGCTCTTCTCCTGCAGGGTTACAACATGAAAATTAAGTATCAGCCCGCTCTCGCCAACCACAACGCTGACGCCCTCAGTCGCCTTCCTCGCGAGGCATGGCCAACCCCCGCAGATCGGCAGGAGGATTTTGCGGAGGAGCCACGCGCGCCTTCCCCTGCTAAAGCCGACCCCCAGTGGGAAGGCGTTGCACGAGAATTCACCAATGATGAGCAGGACATCGCACATCAGCTGCTCTTTGAGCTGGACTCCTCCATGGACCCGGATTCCGCGGAAGCCCTTCCTGCCTTTCCCAACGGCAGCCTACAGCTTGCCCGTCGCTATAACCCTACGATCAGCGGCTGGATCCTAGAAGATGTTGCCGTGCATCTCCCCACGCGCTCTGCCCTTCCACGACCCCATCATGTTCCCTTTGCTGCCCGATCTATCATCTTTCCCTCGCGACCATCGACCCCTCCATCTGCCTCCCCTCTCCTCGACGACCGCCGCCCCCTTCCTTTGGTTGACTTTCTCCTCCACTCTCCTGCATCCGCGGACTGTCTCCATGCCCTTTACTCCTCTCTCAACCCCTCCCTCTCCTCCGTCGGCATCCGCCTCTCCTATATCCTCGACCGCGACACGGGAGTGTGCTAGGTTGTCCACGAGATTCTCACAGCTCACTCCCGCGTACGAACGGCCACTGCTCGTGCACCGTGCACTTGGCCCCCTGCTCCCATGACTCCATGACCACCCGCACACACCGAGATCCACGTGGCCTGGTGTTATGTCTGGGTGGGTGGCCGCAATTTTTTGGCCATCGTGGACACCGGTGCTACACACAGTACCATCGCGTTGCGGATGGTCAGCGCCCTGAGCATCCACCATCTCCTCGAACCCACCCGGCTCCGCTTCTCCATCTCAACTGGCGCCATCGATGCGCCCATCGGCCAGATCACGGCCCTCCCCATGCAGGTCGCGAACGTTCATGCACCACACACAGTTCACGTGTGCGACATGCAGACATACGACATGCTTCTGGCGGTGGACTGACTCGCATCGCGCAAAGCTGATACATTGCTGGGCGCTGGCGTCCTCAGTCTCATTTCTGCTTCTGGTGTTTGTTCCTTTACTCTGCTTTTTACTTTGCCCCGACCACTCCCACTCTCTCCTCCCATGGTTACCGGACCGACCGGCACCGGCGTTCGACTTACCCACCGCCTCACGCGAAGCTCTAGGCTGAACCGCGGACAATCCTCCCAAATGGCTCGCCCTTCCAGCGATGCGCCTTCGACGAGGGGGGGTGGCCCATTAAGATGACAGCTGCACAGAAACTCCACGGGTCAGGCCACGACACCCGCTGCCGGTGAAGGATGTTCCGCGGTACAAGGGACGGCATCCCCTGTAGCAGCGGCAGCAGACTCGCCACGACCTCTTCCAATCACGGCACCAACGCTGGGACAAGCCTCTGTAGGCGCGGAATCATCAGTGGCTGAACCCCCAGCAGCAGCAGCCGTGCCAATGGCACCAGCTGGCGTCACACCGCCACCTGGCTCTCCCGCACCCACCGCATACTCCTATTCTCCACCGACCTCGAAAAGCAGCCCAGCCCACGAGATAGCGCTCCAACAAGGTGGCCAGTCACTGAGAGAAGAGGTGGTGCGGCACCAGGTCAAAGAAGCCGCGGAGGCGTGCAGGGAGGAGAAAAGCCGAACTGTTGCTGAGGTGGAAGAGGCACAGGAATATCTCCATACCTCTCCCGAGCTCACACAGATGCGGGACAGACTGCAATCACTGTGGCAACAAGAGGAGGAGGAGCAAAGGAAAGAAGCACTTGCGGTGGCTGAACGTGTGGCAGCAGAGCTTGCAGCGGTGGAGGAGGCAGCAGAACAGGAAGTGGAGGCGAGACAAAGGGAGGCGGCGGAGAAAGAAGCTGTGGAAGCAGCAGCTGTGGCAGAAGAGAAGGCGACGGCTGAACGAGCAGCCGCGGACGCAGCGGGAGCAGAATAAAGGGCGATGGCTGAACAAGCGGCAGCGGAAGTAGCGGCAGCAGAAGAAAGGGCGGCGGCTGAACGAGTGGAAGCAGCGGCAGCAGAAGAGAGGGCGACGGCTGAACGAGCAGCAAGGGAAGCACCGACAGCAGAAGAGAAGGCGGCGGCTGAACGGGCAGCGGCGGAGGTAACAAAAGCGGCGGCGACCAGAGAAGCTGCCAAGGATACAGCGGAGCAGGCGGCGGCTGGGGGCCCGCCAGCACGAGCAGTGGAGGGTCAGAAGGCAAAGAAGGAAGCACAAGGCAAGGCCATGACAGGAGGGAAGAGGCACGGGAGGACGCACCGCGACCCGCCACGTCGGCGGCCTCACTTGGTAGGAAGGCCAGACTTCAGGCAGCAGTGGCAGAACTGACCAAGAGGGCCGTGGCATCCGCTGCCACCAGCAAGAAGGCCACCCCGTCCCATGCCACTTCTGTCACCCCACACAAGGAACAGACCACAGGCGGGCAGGCCCCATCCGCGGAGACAACACCAACCTCCCGCCAACGGGACCAAGGGAAGCGAGGGGCGGATGAGAGCCTTGCTGGTGAACCCTCCGCCAAACGAAGCAAGCAGTGCCTCCCGCTAAAAGGCACCCTCCCAAGCATCGACCCAGGACAGCTGGCCCAGGCCCAGAGGGAAGCCGCACAGGCAGCAGAACTGCTCTTAGCGGTGTTCCGCAAAGTTCCGATGCCGGCTGACATGGTCCCCGCCCAGTTCTGGCCCATCCTAGAGGGAGCCAGCGTCGCAGCTCCGCGCGAAGGGGAACCAGGGGAGGCCGCAGCAGGTGCAGCAGCCAGAAGACAGGCGCGGTAGTGCTCTCAGAACTCAGCGAGTCGCCTTGGGAAGATGACGAGGATCGGCCCATCGCAAAGGGGCAAGGGTTGTTGCAATTCTCTAAAGCTGCGGCACGGCGGCGACAGGAAACACAGGTGATTGAAATCCACGACGGACGAGGGAGACGACACGGTGAGCCACCAGAGACACGCCTGTGGGACCAATGGGATGAAGGAGAGCTGCACGCGGTGGGAATCCTCTGTCTTTTCTCGGCACCAAACAGCTTCGACAGGGAACCTCCTATGTGTGATGAGGAGAACCGCCATCGGCTGCACGTGATGAAGACGGATCAGGATGCAAGACAAGCACGGGGGCTGCCTGAGAAGGAGCCAGAGACAAAAAGAAAGCCGGGGGAAGCTACCACGGAAAAGTCGAGAAAGACGAAGGGGCCGATGGAAACGCAGGAGTGGCAAATCTGGCAGACAGCCCACATCCTCCTTCGTGCCAGTGCCTCAGAACAGGAAAAGGTGGAAGCGCGGAAGGTGTACAAGGCCCTGGAGAAGAAGCTGGGGGTTGATTTTGACAGGCGGAAGAAGGATGACCTCACCCGCCTCTGCGAACACTACGCTTGGGAGGGCGATTGCTCTGGCGGGTCACGCCGCGGATTCTATGGGTGACTCCGCCCACCATACAGAAGGCGGTAGTGGAGGCCTATCACCGCCACCACTACTCTGGCATGTAGGCACTGAAGGATCACCTGACTCCCATCCTGCACGTGCCGAACCTCGCGGCACTAGTCGGAGAGGTGGCACAGCTGTGTGCCCCCTGCGAGCGGAGCCGGAAGATCACGCTGCGGGATATGCCGCTCTTCCGACCTTCCCCCATCGGTGAACCCCTGGAGCGAGTCATCAGCACTTCCACGGGCCCCGGGCTCGCTGCGCCCAAGGGAACAGGTACTGCGTCGCCGTTGTGGACCACTTCACCAAATACCTGTGGATCCGCGTAGTCCCCAATAAGTCCTCAGCCCAAGCTGCAAGCTTCATCCAGGAGGAGATATTCTACCGGTTTGGTGGTTGAAGTGTGGTGAGCTGCGACAGCGGCACCGAATTCATGGGGGCATTCCGCAACAAACTCGCAGAGAGGGATGCGAAGCACGTACACTCCGGGCGGTACCGCCCCGAGTCCTAGAGTCAGGTGGAAAGGGTGCACGATATCCTAGAGCGGGCGGTGGCGACAGCGGAGAACAACGACTGAGGGGAAACCCCAAAGAAACGGCGCACTTCATTAACACAACACCCAGTTGTGCAACATCGTTCTCCCCGCACCTCCTCCTTTTCGGGCAACCTCCACGAGCGGCCCTGGGCATGCCACAGAGGCCGCTCCGGCTACCTCTAGATCCTCAGAAAAAGCAGGACGGACGCTTGGAGGAAGAGCAGGAAGCAGCCAAGGACCGGGAAGTGCAAGAGTGGTTCTGGGAACGCTGCCAAAGAACAAACGTGGTGCGAGCGGAAGCAAGGCTGCGCGGCTCCGTCTCGGCCTGGCGCGGATGCGATGCTACCAACCGCCGGCTCAACCATGGGCCAATTGAGGAGGGAAACCTGGTGTATCTCCGCCCTTTCCCAGGTGCGGGGCGTGAGGCTGCGGAAGCACGCGAGGTGTACTGCGTGGCCAGTGTGGATGCTGGACACGTCTGGCTGGAGGGGCCGGAAGGGTTCAGCAACCACAGCTATCTTGCCACCGAGTTCGTGTTGCTACCCCAAGCCTGGCAAACGCACATCCCTGGAGCCAGAGGACGCCTTCCCCCACTCGCGGAACGCAAGGGGTTGAGTGGCTGGAGAGTGGAGGAGTTGTTGGACTAGTGCGAGGCACAGGTGTCGGAGCAGGAGCAGGAGTGGAGCCAGGAGCCACGGGTAGCTGAGGGGAGGAGGGCTTCGATGTTCAGGAAGTATTCGTGGGCGAGGTGCAGGCGGAGCAACAACGGCGAGCAAAAGAACGCCCGGGTCCGCAACAAGGGCAACAAGAGGAGCAAGAGCAGTAGCAAACAGCCACCGGAGAGGAAACCCCAAGGGCACCCGGCACCACTCCGCGGCTAAACGCGCCCATGAGGCCTCACGAGCTGGCCACCTACAAGGGTCCATGTGTGTGGTGCAGGGAGAATCTCTCTGAGTAGCCTCTCCAGAAGGTTGTGTGCCGCATATGTGGCAACCCCGCACATCAGTATGTAGCAGGAGCCACAAAGACCTGCATCGGGCTAAACCGCACCTGCCTACGGTGCGTGAGCCAGGCCAGAGTGGAGTAGGAGGCAGAGAAGAAGGATGAGGAGGACGGGGGAGCAGGCCCAGGCTCGGGAGGAGGGCAGGTGCGCGGACGATGGGACCCGGAGGATGGGGAGGAAGAGGAAGAAGAGGAAGAGGAGGAGGAGAAAGAAAAAGCGTGGAGAGGCCCGCGCACGGTCTCTAGAGCCACGATGCAACAGGGACAAGCAGGGGGTTGGCTGGCGGACGCAGAACGGGCGCAGAAGGTAAGGGAGGACACAACGCGTGCCCAATGTGGGCGCCATTGGGGTGTGATGGTGAAGGACTGCAGGTGCTGCCTCCGCAAAATATGCGAGAGATGCCTGGAGCAGCCGCGGGACGAGGAGGAAGGTCGGAGTGGACCCAAGGTGTGCAGAAAGTGCCGTCGACTCATGGAGTGGCGGAGATTACGGAAATCGCCCCGGGTGAATAGAGAAGGGAAGGAGGTGGAATCGCAGGACGAGGAAGAGCATAGTCCGCCAGAAAAAGTGCCGCCCACCACCAACTGTCCCACCTGCGTCAAGGCCGTGCGCGAGGGTGAAAGCTGCATCAACTGCGGAAGGAACACCCACTGAGCTTGCCTGGTCACGGGCAGCTCCCATTGGGCGGCCCACTGTCACAGGTGTGTAGGCGACGCTCTCATGGAAGAGGACTGCGTGTTCCTATAGGACAAGGACTCGCCATGGCACCACTCTGCGGAGGATGCGAGGCAGACCTGGAGGGGTTCGGCAAGGCATGCATGATGTGGAAGAAGATGTGCCACCTGCAGTTTGGAGGACAAGGGAAAGAGGTAATCTGGACCTACCGTCACTGTCAAACCAAGCCGCGGAAGGGCAAGTGGAGGTTCCCCAACCAGCACCGCCTCTGCAATGGGAACTGCTGCATGGGCCAGCAGAGCGGAACAGTCTACCGATGCAAGCACAATGCACAGTTCTCCCATGAACCGTGTGCCACAGAGGTGGGGTGGAGTAAGGGAGGAAAGCCAATCTACCGGTGCTCAAGCTGTAGGGTCTACAAACGAGCACCGCACTGCTCCTCGTGCAAAAAACCCATGGGTGTGGAAGCACCTACAATCGAGGCGCGGTGCGAGGGGTGTCGGGTCTTTGTTCACAGCGGATGTGCGGAAAAGCAACAGCGAGAGGGAGGGGAATTGGAGACATACTGCCAGCCATTTCAGGCTCAAAACCGCGCCGGTCCTTGCAAAAAATTCAGACTCCTTCCGTGCTGAGAGACTCTGGGACAGAGTCTTGCTAAAGGGGGGGGGGTTGGGGGCATCAGTGTTGGGCAGGCTTCTGCCGCTTGTCCGCGGAGGGGCCAATACGCAGAAGAAGAGGAACCTGGGCGGACTGGATTAGGCACCATACACGCTGGCTCTCGCGGTAAGCGCGGTAGAGCATGGGGTCGCGCGTAGTCCAGTGGCGGTGAAGGCAGGCCTCTTGGCGGAAATCTGCCGGAAGTTGACATTGTCATCTGCGACGACCTCCCTATGGCTATCTCAAGCGCTTGAGCAAAGGGGCGACTACGTGGAAGGCAAAGAAAGAGGCGGAACGCAGGAGAAAGAGGCGGGAAGAAATGGCGGGAAAGGTCCGCGGTGGAAAGGAAGGAAGGGACGAGCCGCAGGAGGAGATGTAGTCACGAGGACAATCAAAGCGGAAGTGGCAAGAACGGAAGACGTGCCGAGCGATCCAGGGAACAACGACCAATCAGCACTAAAGTCACCACGCTAATCAAGCAGGAGCACCTGGAGGATGCACCGCGGAGAATGGAGATTCAAGGAAGAATGAGAAGTCCGCGCGCACGAGCCGCGGATGTAGAAGGAAAGCTCAGTAGGAAAAGAAAGAAGATGATCCCCGTGCGCCTGAGGACAAGACCCGTGATGCGTAGACGTACTGCGTGGAGTCCAAGTAGGAAGAGAGGATGACATGTGAGGGACAAGACCCACAGCGTGCAGACATGTCGTGCGGAGTCCTGAGTAGATAAGGCCTAGGTAGCGGTAGCAGAAGATGTCTGAATCCCTCTCTTGATCGGGACTCCGCAATTCATGTACTCTGCCCAATCATCAAAGACATTCCACCCACTCCACTTGTGCTCTCCTCACTCCAGTTCCCTGCCTATCCTTGTCCTCGGTGTTCTGCCTGTGGGTAGCGGGGCCGTACATTCAAGGAGCCGAACCTGGGGTGAAGTGCACTGCCAGCGGGGCCCTTGCTTGCACACGGCCGCGGAACGAGGTTCCGCGGAGAGGAGGTGGAAGCCACAAGAAGGTAGGCTCGCGGTGTGGCAAGAAGTGAATCGCGGAGTGTCACCCATCGGTGAGGTCCTCGCTTGTGACTTAGACCTGTGGTCTGCGGAATTGCTTTTTGACCAGAAGTAGTGCCTTAGTAGGAATAGACGTGGAAGGGCTCTGGCAAAGCATAGCGGCAACAGAAACTCATAGTCCGCGGAGCTAGGCAAGCACGGAGCAAAGTAAGTGCGGAGCCAGGCAACCGAGGAGCCAGGTGGGTGCGGAGCAAGGGGATCGCTGAGCAAGGTAAGCGCGGAAGAAATCTGGACCGCAGCAAAATTGGGGGTATCAGATGCCTTGTCATTTCCCTTGGACTTGCCCTTTATTCGCGTCATCTCCAATTTCCATGAGTGTTGACCAAGACTGTCGCTCACCACACGGTGACACAAACCTCCTTTTGTACACAAAGTCCTCGCATAATTGCACATCAACCTTGAACTTGGACATGATAGGAATATGTGTATCATCGTCCAATGTTTTTTCAACATCAAGGAACTTAATCGCATGATCTTAGGTAGATTTGGGACTGTCATTCCTTATGATGCACTCTAATCTTGATGCATCATTGGCCATCTTCTCTACCTTACCCATTTGATTTTCAGTCATCCCCTTACAGTTTCCCTTCACGTCAACTTCGTTGTCCGCCGTAGCATCCAGGAAATTCACGGAGATATCCTCACTAACCATAACGTTTTCACCACGTGCTTTGTTTTGAAAACCAGAAGCAAGTAGCCACATCAAGTAACGACAATGATTTCCCTTCAAACTTCCCCTGTGCCGATTGATTACACAAATCGCTTTCCACTTTTTTTGACTAAACTCAAAATTGAATGCAGTTGTACTGATACGAAAGAAACTCAACAATGCAATAGAGGTAGCATGTTTCCTCACACCAAGGACTATACTCATGCGAATTTGAACCTATTGACATGCAAGATTGGTGATGCCAAATGCATCCTTGAGCTTGGGGAGAATGGCATCTTGGAGCTTGGATCGCCAGCTGGCATACTTGCAATACTTCACAACGTTCACCGAGGCCACTTGTAACATGACGTGGTCACGCTTCATGTTTCAAAATGTGCATCCAAGAGCTTGTGTGGTAGTTCTGGCCATCCCACTGGTGGAGGTCGGCACAGGTTCCCTGTGGAAACTGCTAATGGCTTGAGATGTTGATGCGTTGGTCATGGATACAGTCACACCTTTGCAAAAAACTATTGGTGATGCAACAGTAGAGGCTCTTCTGTTGCCTTTGACCTATGCGACATCTCAGTGCATACTATCTAGTGTGGCTGTGGCTACATCGACACCCTCTACAGAGGGAGATGACGAGAGGTTGTTGTCGAATAGTTGAGGGGAAGAGGCTTCTAAACCATATGGATGAATGTAGACTTAGGATTCACGCGTCATCAGTTCCATGGCTGAAAGGCGGTGAATGAATTTGCAAATGAAAACTCATGGAAAGAGAAATGCGTTGTATGTGGCAAGGGGAAATCCTTCAACTAAGCAGACAAAAAATAGTTAGATGAGAACACCATCTCACCCGCACGCTCATTGGTCGGCATCGTGGAGGTCACATAGGGAGATGGTGCAGATCGCTCGCCCTCACGATTGCTGGCCGGCACCATGCAATGAGAGGGTACAATCCTGCAACACAAGAGAACACTTGCACGCAGTGCGGTAAGCTTTCAGAATTACCCAATATTAGTATCAGGCAATATTGGGGTTACAAAGGCCGGATAGGGAAAAGCCACCGACCATGAAACATCCAAGATTCCAGCCTACAATTTCCATCACAAGAAAGGCTCATACCCCCTACTTTTGATGCACAATACTGTTATCGAGCTACTGTGTTTTTGGCTATGATATTTAAAGTCGGCCATATCACTCCAAATTGTCTTCTTGATCATTCTGAGTTGATGTTTGTCAAGATTATGACCCAATCCATCAATAGGGACTGTGCGTTATCTAACAAGAGCTCTTTGAAGGTAGACAAAAGCCAGAGGAAACGGTTGAACATGCTGAAAACACGATACATGCATCACATTGGATGATAAAGCGGCGATGTTTGATGTGGTGGAGAACAGGACTGGAAATCTGTCTGAAACCACCACCTAGCTTTGACTATGGTTCTCATCCCTGGTAGTCTTGACATTAGTACCAATACTACTCGCATTTCTATGTACGTGTAACGTTGTTGTACATCAAAAAAATTCTGTCCTTGTCAACCGACCCACTATACTGTTAGGAATGCTCATCTAAACTTGTTGGCACTTAATATAATGTTAAGAAAGCTGAACACTGCACGAGTCACGTGAAGTTAGTTGAAAACGATGAACGTTCGTTGTCGCAAATGCAGAAAAATCACAAAGTGAAGGGGAATGTTTTTAAAAAATTGAGGGAAACTATCCGAGGTAGGATTCGTGGTCATCTCTGGGACAGGGTGTGCAGTAGACACATTTACCCGCATTTCATACCGTGCTAAAAATTGGTGGGTGTAGACTGGGCGCACTCTAGCACAAACCTTTCATCACAATTCCAGTTAATGTGATTTCACCTTGCACCCGCCGGTGCAAGATGCTCTGCCGTTTGCCGTGGTATGTTTGAATTGTGACGACCCAGTATCCTCGATTCACGGCCAGTAAGCTCGTTACTCTTGAGAGGGTAATTTTGCATGCATTTGATTATTTGAAACATGGAAATGTTAACGCAAAGTTTTCTAGAAGATTTAGCCTATCTATCCACTTGTTTCTATAAAACGTTATATCTATGGCTGTTTCATGGACTTGACACAGTCGTCTATGGTAGACCATTTCACCAAAAAGTTGGTTAGGCATGGCATGCTCCACTCATTTGCCCAAAGACTAAAACAAAACAAATTGAACAGTACTCTTTGCATGGTGAAGTTGCCGTTGATGGCACATTATAGATTATCGTGTATTTTCTTGCGCGATTCAAGTCCGCTCGCAAAGTTTTCGCAACGCCATATCATCTTGCAAGCCTACATTGCCGCCCCACGGCTTCCCTAGCGTGGGGTAGGCCCTAAACCAGCACACTGATGTTGATTTTGATTTGATGTGTGGGGGGCGGGACACGACGCGATGGAGTTGCCCGCGACAACTTGTATCCTTGCCAAATGCGCAAAAAGAAGTGGAAAAAGACCAATAATCAGATTCAACCCACCGATTCCTTATGATTCGGCAGTGATTTTTGCTTTTGGGAGATAGCTATGACATTTTGGGAGATAGCTATGACATCTGCGGAAAAAATTAGAATCAATGAAATTGCTTGGGATGAAGACGTTAATCCTAAATCTGTGTGTGGAAAAGTTTTGAAGGCCAAATAGCAAGGACATCCACGATCCTGGAGGGCGGACCCTCCCATATCCTCGAGCAAAACTTTTCTCCTACATATCCAGCACTTTAAAAGATACGAACGAGGTGTCCTGCTACCTTGCCATGCTCGATCAGCGACATCCGTCGCTCATCGAGCATCACGAGGGAGTTGATGCTACACCCACGAATGCGAAGGGGCGACGGACACATCATCCCACAATTCCCAAGCCCCCCCCCCCCCCCCCCCCAAACGTCCACCCATAACATTGCAAGAGTGTGGGATCCTCGCTTGCGAAGTCACAAATTCCGCAAAGGAGACCCCTCTGAGTATCCTCCTTATTATATCAACTATCACAGAAACACTAGATGTGTTTTGGTCTCAAGATAGGCTTAACGAATTTTTGAGGCTGGACCCATGGCTGTAGAACCACACATGTTAGAATGCAAACATATAGGAGCTCGTCACGCAAAGAGAATCACATTGAATAACCAATAAGATATGGAAAATGTTCCAACATAAAGTGAAAAAGTGATAAAACATTTCATAAACCTATTGAATTCTATGAAACTACATTACGAAACCCTAACACAACCAGAAGTGATGTACAACCATAATGCCTAAAATGAAGAACCGTAATATTTATATATCAATGTAATTACCCTCACATGTATAATGTAAGATGTACGACATAAGATTCATACATAAACCTATTTTATCCCATGAATAGTACAATATACCAATATTATCGAATGAGCCATCATCTTTTCTAAATATGAATATATGTAACAACATCAGTCTTCATATTCGTAGAGTGATGTAATCCATGTACCAACATGCATAAAGATACAAGGAAACGGCACCGCACGTACTGGACCCAATATACATATACATATTCATATTCATATACATATACACATACATATACATATACATATACATATACATATACATATACATATACATATACATATACATATACATATACATATACATATACATATACATATACATATACATATACATATACATATACATATACATATACATATACATATACATATACATATACATATACATATACATATACATATACATATACATATCACACACACATCCCTGGTGGATCCATCGTCTCCAGTCCTTCGACGACCGGGTCGGCCTCTGCCTCCGCAGATTACTCCGCCTCGACGGGGTCCAGACGTACCGGGAGGGTGGTGGTCCTCCATGCGGAGCATCAGGCGCGTCTTCCGGTCCGCCTCGGCGGGCTCGGACTTATGCCAGTGGCGGACCTGGGCCCGCTGTCATTCCTCTGCAGCCGTCTGCAGTCCTGGTGCGCTGTTCTGCGCCTGCTCCGTCTGCCTGGCCTTCCCCAGCAACCGCGCCACCAGCCGCCGCCGCGGCAGCAGCCACCTCCGCCACAGCCTTCGCAGCAGCAGCAGCAGCGAGAGGCCCCACGCGGGGGACCTTGGGTTACGCGGGCCTTTGCAGATCTCCGGGAGGAGGTGCTCCAGCGCTACCCGGAGCCCCTCCGAACTGAGGTCCCCGGCCTTGCGGACTGCGAGCAGGGCAGCCCCCACCGTCTCTTCCAGGACCTCAGCTCCAGGCTGCA
>SZWC01026755.1:1255-23406 GCA_023375785.1 Penium margaritaceum
GGAGGGACGAGAGATGGAGGCCTATGTGGACAGGGCGGGAGGCAGAGAGGACCATGGGGCCACGGCAAGAGCGGGAGAGAAAGCGCAGGCAGCAAAGGTGGCACGGAAGATCGTAGGAGTGGAACAACGCGCTCACCTTGATTTCTGCAGTGGCTGCTTCTGCTGCAAACGACCTTGTGGCCTGCAGGTAGGGAAACAAAGGGAAAGGCAGGGGAAGTTAGAGACATGGGAGAGAGAAGACAGGTGCAGACAGGTCTCTGAACTGCCTGTGGCCATGGGCAGAAATGGGTGCTGAGGTGGTGGTGGTGGTGCTACTAGACGATGAGCCAGCGACCTGCGGCCGCGGGCCCTCGTACACCTGAATAACGTGGCGTGACGTGATGTAACGTGACGTGATGTGACGTGACGTGATGTGACGTTTCAGAGGAGAAAGCGGCGGCTGCGCGAGCAATCTGGCGTTGGCAGTTTGGGGGACGGCACTATTGTCTCTCAAACGCAGGTGGCGGAGAAGGTCAAGGCCGCCCATTTGGCAGGCGATCCGTCGATCGGATGAGGAAACCACAGAGAAGCGCCACCCACACGGAAGCCCCAAGGCGGACGACGACTTCGGGACATTAGGAGCGCCCCATCATGCACTAGTGAGCCTGGACACCGTGCCCACGCAATGCGAGGCGGTGAGATGATATCACTCCCTGCGACCAGACACAATTTCATGACAGGAGCCCTCGCTCGCGGCCACGACACGCCCGCCAACCGGGCAGGGAGAGCGGAAAGGGGAGGGAGGGGGGCTGATATGGCATCCGCGGCTCGTCACTCGTGCCATTATGGCCCCCACGCAGGTGCTCGCCATCGTGCCAACGGTACTCAACGACGGCCCCTGCTGGCTCTAGTGCGACAACCGCCCCTCGCCATATCGAGCTCGCCCACTACAGCCCGTCGAGCCCGGCACAATTGACCCGGGGGCCCACGGAAAAACAAGACGACGAAGAAGAAGCCAGCAGCCATTGCGCTCACCAGCTGCCACGTCTGCTGCCTCGCCACACCTCTGACGATGGATCGGAACATCCTGGGCGCGAGCTGGGGGTCTGCTACTGCTGGTTGCGACGGTGCTGAACACACGGGGGCAGGAGAAGAAAGAGGTGACGACTTGGCCCAATCCAGCAGACGCAAGGTAGGGGAGAGGGCAAGGCAGGCCGCAGGCGATGGAAGGCCTCCTGGAGATAGCGGCAGTCAAATAGACGGCCGTGCGGGCGGGGGGGTTACGCCATGGGAGGCCGCCGGTATGTCCGACTCCAAGAAACAGCTTGTGGATCTTAACAAGTTGCTGAAGAGGAATCTACAACAAAAACAAAAGTTGCGCAAGAGTGCAAGCGGATGCCACCTTTTTGCAAGAAACAATCAGATGATGCCCCAGTCAGCAATCAATCCCGTTCCATTCCATTACAAAACTCAGCTTTTTCATATCATGGATGTATTTCAATTTTCCTTTTTTTCCTGTTCATGAGATCCTTGCACATCTTCTTGTGACCAAGTGGTCGTATGAGTGCATTTCAACTTCTTTGAAATGCTTTCATTGAAATCTCAAAACTTATCCAATCATTTGCGTAATAAATTTCTGAGTTGAATTAAACATTTAAAAATTATCATCAATATTTAATCCACTCTGGTTTTTTATGTTACCAGGGCATGCCTTGGTTGTTGTTCATGACGAGCAACGATATGTTTCATTCAAGCTTTTCATCATTCGTATGATGAGCTTGCATCTTGAAATTCCAGAATAAATTTACATACATTGTAAAACAATCATTCAAATAGATCTTGAACCATCTCAGGTTAGTGCTGAAAAGCTTCCTGGAAGCTGCTTGACAAAACTGCCTACTCGCTTTGTGTGACACCAAGGAAGAAACGGCAAAGGTTTGGTCAGAAGACGCACACAGGTGAAAATTGCTTAACCATAGAATAAAATTCAAGGAGAGCTACACAAATGAACCACGCAAGCAAAAACAGTGGCGATCGCACTCGCTTCAAACCACACTCTAGGGTTTCGCTGTGACTTAGCCACCCGGAAAACGGAAACAGTCATAACTCTACAACGGCACATCAGAATCATTCGCCGTCTGCACGGCTGGGGTTTTAACAGCAAACACCACAATCTTGCAATAAGCATGGTCCGGGTGGCTATATCCCCATGGAGGCCACCGAGCCCCTCACGGGCTCCTTTTCTCACGACAACGCCAAATGCCAGCAAAGATCGGCTGCCGTCGGGCCCATCCCAAGCATCTGCGCGTGGATGGACATGAGCCGACAGGTCACAGCATTCCGTGAAGACACCCGCAAACAACACTCCTCCATAACGGAATGGCGAATACAAGTCCATGCACGGGCACACACTAAAGTTAGCAACGAATGACACAAAGAACACAGCGACAACCAGAGACCAACACCACTGTACAAGCTCAGCCGGCATCGGGGGCGGGGTGAAGACTGACGGCACGAACACCCTCGTGAAACTTCCAACAACCAAGTGTTTCAAGAAATCAGCCTTCTAATCCTTCGTGCCCACCCAGACGACTTCAACCTCACGCCGCTGCACCAGGTCACGGATGAAGTGGCAGTCAACACCGATGTGCTTTGTGCGTGCGTGGAACGCACCAGAGTTTTGTGCGATGGCATTAGCATTCTAGTTGTCAGCGCAGCACAACAGGGAGAACCGAGTGGTAAAGCGCGCGAAGGAGCCGAATGAGCCAGACGCTCTCGGCGGCTGCGGCTCCAAGTGCAACATACTCGGCTTTAGATGAGCTCCACGCGATGCAACCCTGCTTCCCACTGCGCCATGACATAGCGGTGCCACCTATTAGGAAAACGTAGTCGATGCGGCTTTTGCCGTCAGGACTCCATGCCTAGTCGCTGTTCGTGTAACAGTCAGGGAGGACAGATGGCTGCCACTGAGTCGGGGGTTGACACGACGTATCGCACGACTCATAGAGTGGCTTCAAGTGTCAGTTTACACGGTGCATGCAAGAACTGGGTGAGACGATTGACAGCAAAAGCGATTTTGGCCGTGTTGTGGTGGTCAAGTACATGAGCAAGCCAATGACTGGCAGGTATAGGGTCTGATCGATTGGCTCCCCCAAAGAAGCTGGGTCATTTGCCTTTTAGGCCTTTTGTTTATCAAGGGTGATGGGGGTGGAGGCACTATGTATGGTGGAAAGTAGGTCAGCAAACTGCTCCTCCACAGCTAGCGTGTACCGTGCCTGATGCACTGTCAGACTGCACAGGATGCAGTCGCGCATGATCTCCATGCCAAGGAAGACAGATGCACGCCCCATATCCTTCATCTTGGATGCGGATTGTAGTACGGCCTTTGCTGTCTACACGGCCTCCAGGTCAAGAGACGCAATCAAGAGTTCATCCACGTAGACAAGGATTTCAATGAGATGAGCAAGGGTCTGCGTCACAAAGAGAGAGAGGTTAGCATCACTCTAGATGTAGCCTGTACGCTGTAATGTGCCAGCAATCTCATGGTTCTTGCACCGAAGGGACTCTCTGCAGCCATAAAATGCCTTCCGCAGTTGACACACCCGGCATGTGCCATCCTCAAAGCCAGGTGGCTGCACCATGTAGATCTCCTCGTCAAGATGCCCATGTGGGAAGGCTTGTTGACGTCCATCTGGTACAACTCCTAGTTGTGTTGTGCAGTTCATGTCCAAGAGATCTCGCAATGTGGTCATCCATCCCACAGGGGCAAATGTGTCCATGTAGTCCACACCCTCGATCTGCCTTTTGCCGTCGGGCAGGCCATATAGCCCTCATATCAAGCACATCGCCGGTTGGTTCTAACCCAACATCAATATTTTACACAAAGACTACAGAAGTTTAGCGGCACCAGTACCAAAGGTGGAACCCATGTTACCAATCAACAACAAGAAGAGGATCCAAAGCCACAACGGGAAGAGAGCATGGCTTTCAACAAGTCCAAAACTTGTTGAATCCATGTAGATTTCTCTCCTCTAGGCACAAGATGTGGCTACGGAACTCAATAGCAAGAAAATCTAGAGTGAAATCCATTGGATCATAGTGATGAATGCGCCTGATGAACTTGCAGCTGTCGGTGATTGGGCATTCGGGTGGTCTTGGGTATGGAAGTTTGTTGAGGAGACGATGGGGTGGATGTGGAGGGTGGGCATTACTGCGGCACAGAAGGTCCTTGATGACTGGGAAAAAATGGTTTAATACTCCCTCCTCTATGCAGCTGCTCTAGCAAGCCAACACAAGATCCAACCCACATTTTTACTGAACGTGGAGCAAACAACCATACAGCTTGTCCGTGCAACTGACCACACGTACACCAACAGGTGCATGTCCGATGCATCCATTGGGCTGGACGAGAAGAGAGCGATTAAATTCCTTCTTGTGATCTCCGCAGCTGGAGACTTCTTGCCGATGCAGTTCCTTTTCATGGAGATGACTGAACGATGCCTGCCTAGTGGTTTGCAATTAAGTGAGTTGCTTGATGCTACGTGGCAACTTACTTTTACGCCGAACCATTCAGCAACCAGCAAAAAGAAGATGCAGTGGGTGAACGAGGTTATGCACCTGTGCTACAAAGCAAAGTGTACGGATACAAGGTTGGTGGCATGCACTTGCTGCTCGTTCTTGATACATGGTGTCCTCAGTGCAACGTTTCATTCCGTGACTGGCTGCGCACAAGCAACCCACACATGCATCCCATGAGCATTCGAGCGGGATGCACCCCAAAATCACAACCTGCTAACATTGGCATCACGAACTCCATGAAGAGGACCATTGTAGACCACTTTAACATGTGGGTTGGAGACAAGGCAAAACATGGAAAATTACTAGGATTACAAATGAAGGTGGTGAAAGAGGCAGCGTACAAGTGGTTCACGATGGTATGGCAGCACCTCAACAACCATGACATCATTTGACATGCATGGATGAAGGTGAATTTCAACAAGGTCTTTCAGTCAGAGTAGCCATGTCATGCAAACGGCCTTTATGGACATGTCATGTTTGACTACGAGGGAGTAGATGTAGAAGATGAGGTTTTTGTTCTTCTTCTTGATGCAAAGCAAAAAAGAAAAAACCATTGTTGTCTCCGAGATCCGCTACATTCCCATGTGTATGATTTTCTGAGGACGCGCTCATTTGAAAGCACAAACAGGGCAGAATATGCCATGGAAATCAATTGCTGCACTATTAAAGAAGGCACATACCACGCATGAACACACAGATAACAAGACTCATACATCCTGGATTAAAAATGAGAAGTAGGTCACTTGGGACTTCAATCTTGACTGGACTCTGTTCAGAATAAACTGAGCGATCCTTGAAAATCAATGAACCAACAAAAGTGGTCAGTTTGAACTAGTGTACAAATATTCAAAAACAAATTCGGAAATCAGGGGGATACATGAATGACATGTACAAGATTTTATAGGTGATATCACTATTTATTCTAAACATTTGTAACAGTGCTTGCTACAGCTAAAAAATTATTGTAAATCAATCCTAAAACAAACATGATGCATAAGGACGTGAAATAGGCCATTGCCATTATTGTACTTTTCTTTTCACAACCCATTCAGCACAAAACTAAAGGTGATCCATCGGAAATGTTCTGTCATGGAGTAAATGCAATCAGGTCGTGACCTCCCAGTGGTGAAATGTTTCTCGCGTGGAGTTGGGACATACCACATTCTGCTGTAGAAGGAAAACTTTGATACATAATTATAGTATTGGTCATGGAGTCGACTAGGAAGCAAAGTTAGGAGCGCTTCATCGTCGGCAGGTTTTCATTTGTAAAAAAGCGTAAGGTGTGTTGTGCCAACATATCCTCCCAAAACGTTTGGTTTATCATAATGAAAACTTCAACTTGCATCTTTGGGTTGGTTTATGCACATTATGGTAAGTACTCTCCATTACGGGGCTTTCACTGCTGGCCTGGCAATGTGCCACGCCAGCCGCTAGTGGGATGTGTTTTGTTTTCATTCATGCTGCAATGAGTAGTGGTTGGCCTACGAAGGCATTTCTTTGGATCAGGTCCTTCATCAATACATTATTGTCTTGGTTGGGGGCTCGTTGCTTTTGGACACTACGTCGATATCTGTATTGTTTCCTTTGTTACATTAAGACACGTATAACTTTGCACACAATGTCGGTCTATGAGATATCTATTTTGGAAAACTGGATACCAAATTTCTGCGCCCTCAAACCTGAGAAAAAATGAATAGGTGGCACTCATTGAAAGGAAAAAAAAAACATTGATGTTAACATTTGAAAGCGACAGGATAATCACCTAAAACTTGGCTCCATGCTTCTTGCACATCACTATGTATACCTACTTTTTCTCTTCATCATGTATGATTCACCTGGCAAACGTTTTCTATGTGCATTCTCCGTTGAAAAATTGACAAACCTTCTTTTGTGACCACCGTGATGGGATTCTTCCCTATGGGAACATATTAGAGACGCAAGATCACTCCAGTGAAAAAAAAGCATGTATCTAGAGGGCTTGAGAGGAAGTTGTGTCTTAATCTGAATTCATGATTTAGTGTTTCAAGTGCAATTCTGCTTAAGTTGTTGTAGGAAGCTAAATTGATTTTGGAAACTCTCACCTCACTAGAAGAATCTCCTTTTACCACTGGTGGATTCTTTTACCTCCCAAATTCTCGATTTCCGACAGGAAGACAAACATTCCTCTCTCATGGCAACAAACACTCTTGTCACTCAAGCAACCATCTTTGGTGAACATACACTGTTTCAGACAGTAATCTTGCAACACAAATTCAATCATCACCTTCAAACCATGCTTTGAACACTATTGCCAACCCTACCTTGAAATCAGCTTTCAACCCAATCTCCAACACAACCTAAGCAGTTATGCTGGAAGGTGGGTCAGGGATTGGGTTGAAACCAATCTCTACTCGTAATCAATACTATGTGAAATCCGCCCTAGCATGAAAATCAACATCTAGTCCAACTTCCAGACCAACTTATAACCCACCTCTCTACTTCGTTTTTAACCTGGGTTTTCATGGAATCTCTGACCCAACATCCTACCAGACTTCCGAGGCAAAGACAACCGTCTTTGAAACAAACTTCAAATCCAAGCTCTAGCCTGGATGTTAAGAAAAAATCAACCAAAACATCAGACTAAAACTTGAACGTCAATTTCAACCTGATTTCAAGCAAACAACCAACCCTGGTTTACAACGGTTGGTCCATAATCCGACAAAACCTCCAAAATATAATCCAAACCCATCGTGATCTGCCATGTGACCCAACGTATGACCAAAATCCATTTTATTGACCAATCCAATCCCTAACGTACTTCGTTTTGACTCAAGGTTTTTTTATATTCCTACTTCCTCACACAATATCCGACCCAGCATACATTGCAACTTCCAACCCCGCTGCTCATTGAATTGGCAACAAGAGATCCATCCCGGTCTTCAAGTAAGATTCCATTTGAACGTTTTGCCCACATTTTCAATTAGCTTGCCAACCCAATTTCTAGACCAACTTCTCACCTAGCTTCACAATCAATCCTCAACACAAACTCTCAATCCAAACCCCAGCCCGACTACCATTCTAGTCTTTGGCCAAAACTCAACCTAGTTCCACATTTGTCGCTGAAGCCATTGTACACAACTTCCATCGCGTTTTCACACCACACTGTATACCCAATTTGTCAATCTATTTCCAACCCAAATTCCAAATCAATTTCCAATGCAGAATGTAAATTGAATTTCAGCCCCGACTTTAAACAAAACTTGCATCTTAATTTTTCACCATTTGTGACCCACCTTCCATTCAAATTCCCACCCAAAGTTGAATCCAACCTTTGAGTCCATTTCCAACCAAGCGTCCAGCACAACTCCCACGTCAACATGCGATGTAGTTTTTTACCCCAAATCCAATCCGTGTTACAACCAGGACTTCAATTCAGCCTTCAAGCAAGCTTGCAATTGAGCCTCTAATGACGAAAACACCCTTCCGATTTCATTGGGATGGTGTGACAATACTGATGTAAACCTTGAAAAGCCATGCCAAATCCTGCACACGTAAAGGAACATAAAATTTCCATGTTTTGTCTTCCCATTGTGGCTGAGCATGAAAACATCCTGATTCACTTATCTTCAAAGAGGTTTAGAGGCCTCACGGTACATGGCTTCCACCCAATGAAACTGGACTCCTCGTCCTCCAGTATCAACATAGCAATATTCATAAAACCTCTACAGATCTGGATCAAAACTGCGCCTTGTTCCGGCCATTGCCTCATGCCGTCGTAGCCTTCCAGCCTTGGCCGTGGTTCGATCTTTCTCACTACAATGGTATGTAGTCCACATGTACTTCTTATGTCATAGGACTTAATCACAATAGAAGCATTGACATATTGTTTGTGATCATGAAACTTGATTGCATTGGGTTGTGACAAGTTGTGAAGAGCTAGGATGACTTTTAAGATGGATTCATATTACACTTCTGCTCAAGGTATTGGATTTCAAAATTTCATATCATCATTGAATTTGTGACAAAAATCTGTTTGATGAATATTTGGTGTCACTTAAAAAATAATCATGAATTTTTTTAGGCAAATTAATGATGGAAATAGTGATGAAATAGTTGAATTTTTGCCTGTGCCTATTCAAACCTTGTCGTCGACTTGAGCTGGGTCCTCCCCAGCCCGCGTCACTATAGCACGTGAGTCGCAACAAGTCTGATCCTTCTAGACCTCCAAACCAAAGTCCCACGTGCCGTGCCTTTTCGAGGTAGCAAAAAATCTGCTTAACGGGTTGCCAGTGTTGTTGCCGAGGGTTGGCCACAAACCTGCTCACTTGACCCACTGCATAAGCAATGTCAGGTCACGTGCCCACCATTGCATACATGAGGCTCCCAACTGTACACGAGGAGATTTCTTGTAGTCGTAGGGTATTGGGGTGCTGACAGGTTTGCAGTCCACCATGTTGTAGTGCTCCAATGCGTCCATAATGTACTTGGTCTGGTTGAGCTTGATGGTGCCTGCTTTGCGATTGCGGTGAACGGCAATCCCAAGGTAGGTAGTGCTCGAGAGGAACCATGTCCTTCATCTTGAACCTTCTGCTTAGCTGTTTTTTTAGGTCTACAAGGGCCTCATGAGAGGAAGAGCACATGATCATGACGTCATCATATAATGCCACAAGCCCCATGCTATGCTCATCCTCCCGCACATAGACGCTAGGGTAATTCTGGTAATGCGCAAGGAGAGTGCAGCCATGAAGCTTTCGATTTCCTTGCACCAGATCTGGAGGGCTTATTTTAGTCCGTACAACGCCTTCACCAGCTTGCACACCTTACCCTGGAGTGCATTGACACCTTCCGGTACCTCCATGAGCACCTCCTTGTCTAAATTCCCTCAAAGGAAAGTTGCATTAACATCCATCTGGTAGATCTCAAGGTCTTTGGCGGAAGCGACAGCCAGCAGGTACCTCATGGAGACAAACGTGACAACTGGTGCAAAGGTCTCATTGTACTCCGACCCTGCATGCTATGAGAATCCCTTTGCCACGATCCTTGCCTTCTACTTATCGATGTTATCGTCCTGCTTCTGCTTCAGCCTGAGCATCCACTTTGAGCCCATCATGTGAGTAGGTCTCAGAGGCCTCGGAAGTCTCCATCTCTGCGTCGGAGCTCACCGCTGTGTTTGCCCGCACAGTCACTCTCCTTGCAACACCACTCTTCTCAATAGCCTGCGGCACTAGTACTACATGCCAGTTCTTGAGAGCTTGATCTCTCGTCTCCAGCAGCCCCAACCACTCTCCCTGTTTGGGAGCTTGCGTGGGATTAACCAACTCTGCCTTGTCTGGTTTCCTCTCATCAAAGGTCCCGTTCTGGCTGGTGATGAGCCTTCTTGCTACCTGGTCCCACAGGCGGTAGGTCTAGTGGGCCGTCTCATAGCCCAACATCATGCATTTTAGCGCTCTTACATCCAGCTTGCCGCCACCCTCTCCCGCTTGAACGTTTGCCCATGCAGTGCAGCAAAAGATGTGTCCGGCTTCTTCCCTAACCACACCTCTCGTGGCATCAGCTGCTGCTTGCCCTTTTTCTTGCCAATCCTGCCCAGAGCAGCTGCATGAGTCACATTGACAAGGTAGCATGCCATTGTTGTCACTTCCACCAAGAAGCGCAGTGGGAGTTTTACATCGAAGAGCATGTTGTGCACCATTCCGAGGATGGTCTGATTCATCTGCTCGGCCACGCCATTGCTTTGCGGCGTGTATGTCATTGTGGACTGGTGGTTGATCCCGCGTTGCCGCAACTAGCCCTTGCTTGCTTCATATTCTCCGTCATTGTCGCTTTGCATTGCCTTGACCATCTTTACAGTTTGCCACTCCACCATGGTGACAAACTCCTGCAAATTCTCTCGGACCTCTCCCTTGCTTTTGACAAAGTAGATCCACACCTTGCGGCTATTGTCGTCGATGAAGGTCAGAAAGTACTTTCTTCCACCGTTTGATGCCGTTCAAAAGGGTCCGCACACATCGGTGTGAATCAGGTCAAGGACTGCTTTTTGCGCGATGACCGCTGGCTCAAAGCGTTTTCTCTGGGTCTTGCTTGGGAGGCAAGGTTCCCGCAGGCTATCATACCGAGCTGCATCCTTCTTGCATCCCTCCATGCCACGGACCAGCTATTGTTCCTCGATGACTTGGAGCGTACTGCTTGCAACGTGCCCAAAGAAGCTATGCCAGAGATCGGCGTCTTTGTCCTTTGCGGCAGAAGATGCCTTATGAGTTTCCGTTGGAATGATGTCCTGCGTTACTGTCAAAACAGCTGCCTCCGCCGCACTGCATGACCATCATCTTCTGAGGTTTTTTTCGTAGTTGTGTGCAGCACGGAGAGCCCATCAACCCGTGGGACTTGTGCTGCGAGATCTTTGTTGGCGTAGAGGATGTTGATGTCCTTGTTCCTGGCAATGACCGCCTTCTTCTACGTGAACACCAATGTCATGTCGTTGTCCGTGAATTTTTATGTGGACATGAGGTTTGCTGCAAAGGAGGGCATGTTTACTACGTCACAAAGCCGCAGATCCTTCTCCGCACTATTCAGATTCATGCTCACCAGGTTGTCCCCAGAACCCTTTGCATTCACAATGCTGCCGTTTGCACATCTGAACCGCCAATCAGTGGGGCACACCCAGGGTCTTGCCTCCAAGGGTAGAGCTTGTCCTGGTTGGGACCTAAGGGTCGTGCCTCCAAGGGCAGAGCTTGTCCTTGGTCCCTGTGTGCTGACTGAAAACCCAGCCGTTGGAGCAGATGAAGCAGATAGAGCCGATGGAGCTGATGGAGTAGACATGCGCAGCTTGAGGGAGCTTACCAGAGTCGAGCAAAGCGTGCCTTACAACTGGTCAGTGTGTGCCCATAACCCTTTGTCAACCGGCCTGAGGCAAACGGACCAGAAAACAGGGCCAACATAAAGACAATTGCTATCTATTCCTAGCATTTCAGCTAGGAGAAGAGAGAGAGAGAGAGAGAGAGAGAGAGAGAGAGAGAGAGAGAGAGAGGGAGGGAGGGGAGAGAGAGAGAGAGAGAGAGATACCAAATCCTGGGACTTAGACCAACCAGTGCCTTCTTTATACTGTTCCTTACTTGGACAGCTCTGTGAGGAGCATCTAAGGACAGATTGTGCAAGAAGTATGAGGAATGAGACTGGTACGCATAGTCCTAGGCCTGGTATCTAAGATGTGTGGGTAGTGGCACTTTTGGGGGTGGCCGCTTCACACCACCTCAGCAGTTTGCCAATTGGCACATCCACTGACCACCAAGTGGCATATCTTCCTCATGCATGGAGAAATTTCAAGGAAACTTCCCCTGTACTAGAAGGTAAAAAAACCTTAGAACTAAAAAATACTCAATCACAGGACCTGTTGTCCTCGTATCCAACGTGCTATCCATAACACTACAATACTGGTGTCTCGCTAAGACATGCACCACAAACAAGATTGGGAGGACTTAATCCAATGGAGTAGTGCATGCCCAACCTATCCGCTAGCTATAGCAATGGCTAAGGGGGCATTAACGAATAATAGGGTGGTGGGGGAGAGGACCTAAGTTATTGCCCCTCGAGAGCCGGAACCCCTCTCTGACCCAACCATCGTGGCCACTGGTGCCTCACGGACCCCTGCCTTGGATCCCATGCCACATCGTTGGTTTCCACTAACCCCACGCCCGCTCCACCTCCCATTGTCTCTCCTACCAAGCCTTTGGCACTGGGCGGAACCTCTTTGGCACCTGCCCAACTGGTCGCGTCCTAATTGCTCACGAGCATGCATGCATTGTTGATGCAGTGACGGCCACTTCCACTGTCACCTGGTTGTGTCCTAATTGCTCACGAGCATGCATGAGCTCGAGCAGTGTGTGGCACACACGGCTCGAGCTCATCTGGCCCGAACCCGAGCACGCTCCAACAAGCCCTGGCTAGCCGTGATGCTAATCTCTGGCGTGATGCCTGTCAAGAAGAGCTTGTTGCTCAAGGTCAACATAGTGTCCTTGAGCTTGTCAACCTGCCGCCCGGCCACAAGGCCGTGCAGGCAAAGTGGGTCCTACGTAAGATGCTGAAGTGGTACGACTCAATAGAACCCACACCGTTGGGTGTGTGGAACGTACAGCGGAGATGTTTAACGGTGGCCCTAGAATGTTGCGTGGCTTTCTACAGCAATATACATGGATAGAAAACTTCCACGGCAGAACCAATCGAAGTACCACCCATGGTGGATTCCCCTAAAACTGCGGGTTTCTTTGGATGTAGTACGGAACCTGTATGGAACAATGGTCATGCAATATGTGTCGGTTGAGTCTTTTGTCACTTGGCTACTGATCCTGCTGAACCTGTTGCTTGTAATGTCTCCCTTATTGTACCCACAGTTCCCATCACTGCTACAGTTGCTGCTGATTGAATGTAGGTCAGTCGGCTCCTAGATCCGTAGTGAACTTGGCTACATGCATCTTGTTGGAAGAGGAAGTAGACAATTCGAACGAGGCTCATCACTGACCGTTGATTTCTCATTGCCCTTATAGTCGAGGGTATGCACACGCATGGATGTTGCACGTGTGTGGGATGCGCTTGTGCCAAAACCATCATCCGTTTGACTAGGTTCCAGACTGGTCTGGACTGATAGCAGTGATGCACTTGTAGATTCACTCGCATTCACTTTTTTGGATGGGCCAGCAAAGGATTTGGTCCATCTTGAATCTTTCACTAGTCACTACGATGCTGCCACTATTGTCTCTATTCATTCGTGGCTTTTGCACCAAGAGGTTCTGCTAGTGGGTTGGAAACAATTTCCCAGAGTTTCTTGATCAGGTAGACCATTTGCATGTTGAAAGTAAATGTATTGTACTCACTTAATTCAAACTGTGGAATGGAGATGACTCCATCTTGTTAAGTTTCCATTATCACCAGCCACAAGTGAAGCTGGGCAATTCCTCTCCCGGGAGACATAGCAATGTCAGATAGTGTTGTTGAAACAAAAATGATGCAGTCCTGCTCCAACATCACGCGATAGACAATGTAATCCAAGGGAGTCAACTATATGTCTCACTAAATTGCACAACTCATAGTCATAAAGGTCACATTGATGGACTACATGAGTTGGCTTGCGAGATCATAACAGATTGCTCATACCTCTTGCGTCATCGGTCCTAGTATGTCCTCCTCATTCAAATCAAACAAGGATCCACGAGCCATCGACTGGTCAGGTTTGCTGTGTCCACCTCATTGTGCTTTGACTGGGCACTTAAGGGCTCGCACCCAGTCACCGCCGGTGGAGCCTTTGACTTCTCTTCCACAATTTGCGTTACTGACCACACAGTACATGCTTTTTGTAATGTTTCCTACAGCAACGAGTCGCAGACATGCTATGACAGGTGGGACGGTTGCACTGGCCGAAGGCGATGCCATTGGCATTGATGTAGTCCATCACCCTGGGTTGTTCATGTTGTTTTGCTAAGATTTTAACATGCATCGGACTCCTTGTTTAGCATCACAGAAAGTGCATGAATAGCACAGATAAACCATTTCCATGTTTCTAATCAAACTAGTGAGTGTTTCCATGTTGAATTGATCCACTCCATAAGTAGGATGCCTGTTGTCGACGATGTGAGAGCAACCGCATGCTGGATGTTGATTGAGCCCCAGCCCTTTAGATCTGACCACCAGCTCATTCACGTGCTAGACAAAATCCTGGCATGGGGTAAATCTTCTCCATACTGCTTTTGACCCTGGCAATGGTGAAATGAACTTACAAGCTCATCAACCATGTTTAAATCGTTAGTTGTTTTAATGTTTCATGGTTGAACGGCTCTCAGAGTGCTGGTCCGGTTTAGTGTTCACTCGAGAGTTTGTTGTTCCTCTTGGAAAACACTACTTGTTATGCCCAGGCACTCCTTGGCTCTTCCATCATCGTAGTGAGTTGTTGGAGCAAGTTTCTGTCGAGGCTTTCTAGCCTTGATAACTCTTTATAGCAATCATCGTGTTAGTAAGCATTTTAGCCGGTTCCTCAATTGATGTTCTATCTAGTTCATGGCCCCTCACATGTGTAATGTCCTCTTGTCTTGCCCCACATTCACTTCCACACATGTACATGGGACTGAGTGACATGGCTGTGCTCCTGTATTTATCTCTCAAGACAAGAGCTCAACATTGCTACCAATCTCTCTAGCCAGCTCTTGTACTCACTCACGCTATGACTTGGGATAACATGATGACTTTGTTCCATTTATCTTGACTCTCGTCTTTGGTTGTGGATGACGCATGACCTCAGACACTTTAGGATGCTTCGGTATGTGTCAATGTTTGCACGTGGGTTTTTGGGGAGCCGACATGTTTTCGAGGTGATCATCCTTAGGTGGCCTCCGTCTTAGCCTATACTTGTACACTAGTGAGTAGTGAGTGACCGTCCGCTGCTTAATATTGAGAGATCGGGCTTGAACCTCGGAAGGTGATGTGGCTTTGTTTTTCTTGATGCATGAACGAGGTGCGCACCTAACGTTACTTACATGCTCGTCCCCCCTCCCCAACAACCAACCTCGTTCTAAGTGCAAATGTTTCACATCCATGGCATGTGTGTCCACTAGGGGTCTCCACACTCTCCCACACTGTCCATACTTCAAACAAGCACATCAAGGAGTAACAACACCCCCTCCCATCATGCCAGGTTCGTTTTGACATGCAACAATGGAAGGGATTCGCAAATCCCAAGCAGTCCGTCGCCGAATTGGCCGTTAGAGTCGTTGGCGCAGGGCCATTCACAACAAAGCCTACCGCTGCTTTTGCATGGGTCACCAGTAGAGAGTCGTGAATTGCTTACGGCTGATCCTCCATTGCGAAAGTCTTCGTCGGATCACTATTGCTCGTTGTTGGGTGTGCTGGTTTTCACAATGGCGAGGATGCATGGGATCATATAAGAGGTTGCTGCCAAGCGTGAAGTTGTTGGGAGTGAAGTCGTTTGCTTCCCCTCTGGCAAATTTGAGCTCGAATGTCAAATGTTACACCGAACAGAACGTACATTGTGAACGAGGCAAATTTGTGGAGCATTATACGACTCGATGAATTGGGAGAAAGGGATCATTTTGATTGAGCAATAAGTTTAATTTAATTGTAAGTTTCAGAACTTTCAAGTGCACACATACAACGATGGAAACAAGAATGAAGCCTACTCCGAGACTTGGACACTCAATTCGAGCTTCAAATATGTTATGGCATTGAAAGAGGCTTCTTCAAGATACTATACGGAGAAGTTCAAGGGTTTTGAGAAAAACGACCTGTGTATTTATGAAGTTCAACCACCATAGAGAGGTTGATAGAGTTAACGATTCATCTTGTCAACATTTAAAAAAATGGTCAAACCCATAATCACCTTGTGAAACGGAACACGGGAGGTCGGGGCAAGAAACCAAAATTCCCTCCGCAAATCGGTGTGAGAAATCTCAAGGTCAATGCGTGGTGGGCCATGATTTTAAGAAAAAATGTATCCACGTGTATAGTTTAGAGATTCGTGCATGTTAAGGACGTAACACTATCAGTGGGTGAACAAAAATACAATTTTTACATGTGGAAACTTATTTATTTGAAAACATGAAATATAATTAAATAATTGATGACGCGTCAAGAAATTAGGAATATTTTTATCCCAAAGCATCCACGCTAAGTAAAGGGCATCTACTCGTTGCCAACGAGGGTGTGATGTTTCTTATGGAAAAGACGTTGTATAAATATGAAATAAGGATAAAACATATATTTATCAGTTTCTAATATAAGTTAAAGGTTGAGGAACCGTACCTTCTTGAATTGCATGAGGTATCCGATACAGTTTAGTGGACACGTTGTTATGTATGTATGCCATGTGCGGTACATGAATTACATAAATGAATTGTTTTCAATTTTTTCTTTGAATTAAAATCAGTTTATTCATGTTTTACTTTGTGGAAAACTCAATCACCCTCCTCAGTTTGGGATGTCCCCCATAGACTATCTAACATCTTGTACAACCATCTGCCCCAGAATAGGAGTAGACTATCAAAGTGGTTCACCCCCACGTTTTGACATCGGCCGGGACGCCTTTTCCGTTTGATGATGCGCTGGAGGCCTGAAGACCCTTCGGCCTTCCCCGTCGAAGGGTCTGTGACGCCGAGTCCCTTCAGGTCAGGCAACCACCAGGCTGGGTTGGGTTCGTACTACAAAGGAACGTGCATCACAACTTTGTCGTGTCGAAGTGTCAGTGACCCACACGAACTCCGTCAACATGCGCGCCAAGGTCAGTTCGCCACCACGGTCCTGCTACTGAACTGTTTCCCTACCCTCACCATTCAGCCGTTGCCTGGGTAAAACAGAAGCGCAGTTGCTCACCGCATCCTACCCTCCCTTTTCATGTGCGCGTGTGCAGTGGAAGAAGAAGCGTATGCGGAGGCTCAAGCGCAAGCGCAGAAAGATGAGACAGCGGTCGAAGTAGGCCTAGACAGGGCAGCCTCAGGTGGCAACCTGCAGCTGTTCTCCATTTGTAGCATGATGGGTGTAGCGTTCCTGAGGTCTGGGGACCCTCTGAATTTCTGCCGTCGCTCCGTCTTGGCAATGGGCATTGTCCCGTGTGATGTCGAAACGCTGTGGCTTTACACTAGGGGTCTCTCAACCCCTCAGACCTGACAATTTTGTCACACGCTTATAATTCAGAAGGCATTTTCTCGTCACCCTGTACTTCCGCTGCACCTGGCACCTTGTTCCTCAAACCCCTTCCTTTTCCTTTCTCAGGTCTTCCATCCGCGGCGTGGCTTTCATGGAACAGAACCATAAGCACGTGCCGTGAATTCCCATAGCTACTACCTCTCTCGCCCAGACGTGCTATGCTTCTGCCTGCTTCTCGTACTGCATTCCATCCGCTTGTCTCTGGATTACATATGTACATGCTAACTGCTGTCTCCAGCGTATCCGGCCATTTGGTGTTTTTTGCGCTCTGCACCCTCTTCTCCGCATGTGCTTGGAAAAGGCGTTGCCGCCTGGTTTGATCAAGTGACCAGGCGGTGTCATCTCCGAGCGCAGATTATCTGCCTGCGGGCCCCCAGCCTTTTAACCAATGCCAGTGCTCTGCAGTGCTCAGGTGTTGACCTGTCTTCTGGGACATTTTCGTCTGCTCTGCAGTCTTGGCGAACTACGGCGCAATGCCGGCAAATTCCCCTTTTTACTTGTGACATTGATACTGTCTCAATTGTATTGATACTACATTGGCTACTAAATGCAATTCCAAATACATTTCTATAGATCCCGATATCTCTCTTTAATCGGGCAAAGGAACTTTCCTGCTGATGTCGTTTGTCTAGAAAGCTGATAGTCTCTTGTTTGTCCAACCTATCCAGTCTACCCGATGGAAAACAGTGGCCCTTGGCATCACTATTGCGGCATACAAAGGCGCAGATGATGTTTCCTCACGAGAGGTTGTCACTGTCGGAATATGAACAGTTCATGTCTGAACTTCACTGTCTCATCAACTAGACATGTTCGGTGAACTTGACAGGGATACCAAGGGTATCATAGGCTACCGCTGCAGTCACCTTTATTGTTCACAACCAACGATCTTATTAAGTTTCACTGCGGAAACACTTCGATTGTTGTCGCATACCCTCACAATTCTCCTCCAACACGAACGTGTGATCACAAATGTACCGACCACTATGCATATCCAGCCTAGAATTCTGGAAAGCCTCAATATATCCTTCAGGGGAAAGGGAATGATCCAACTGACTCGGTTATGAGTGATACTTCCGTGTCTGCTATAGGACATCCTCTTACACCACATTTTTACGTTTTCTAGCAGGAAAGACGCATCCAACTCATGATGATGCCATGAACAAAGCCACTGTTTGAACACACGGAAAGATTTTGCTACCAATTTTATGATTTGTTGTGCTCACTTTGGGATACAGTGAATGGGGTGTAGCCATAGCGGCAGGTGAGGGCAAATGGCGATAAGTACTATCCTTTCTAGAACTTTCAAAACTTTGCCCGACAATCATCCACACCATGCAAACTTGACGCTGAACCTACATTGTACATCAGAAAAAGCTTTCATCAAGAATCAGGGCCTCGTCTGTTCTGATTCAAAACAGTAGGAGATGGCTTAATTCATCAGCATCTTGCAAGAATGAAAATGTGGTTGGGTGTTTTCTACATACGCTGTAGATTAGCTTGCAGAGGTTCAAGCAGGCAGTCTTGGTCCCTAGATTGCTGGAAAACTGGTTGAACATATTGCCAGCAGAAGAATTCTCTACATCATCTCCCGTCTACCCATGTACCCTTTTCCTGGAGTAAAGCAACTCACTACCCATTCATCCCTGGCCTCAGAGTGGTCTATAACTTCGCCCTGGATGTTCCTTTCGACCTTGAGTAACACCTTCATCAAAAACATGCACAAACGCATGAGGTCATGTGGCACTTCATCTGTGTAGTAGGGTAATAGTAGAAGTTTGACTGCAACTTCATACCATGGTTTGTGGGCATCACTCCGTATGTCTGCATATGTTATGGGTGCATTGCTCTGCTGCAGAGATGGTACAAGACTGAGACCAAACCACCTGTTGAAGTTGACGAGAATATTTACACAGGTCGTGGGAGACCTCAGAAAGACCTCCTTTTGTGCTAAATAAAACTCACACAAAAGAGGGGGAGAAAACAATGATCTCATAATGAGCTCGTCTGCCCATTTTCACCCCCTGATGCAAGGGGAGTGGTGAGGAAAGGATCAGAGGCATAGCTTCTGAACGGATCCAGGTCAAGGGCAGCCTTGGCAACCTCACCATCTTCCCTAATTCGGGATATTAGAGCCTCCAAGGATGGGAAATTTGCCTGCACAGGACAAGGCAACTGGAAGCTTTCTCAAAGAGTCCAGCCTGGAGCAACCAGAGGATGAGAGGAGTGCACTGCGTATGCAGAGCACATCCAGTACTCTCCAAACTCGGAGAGAAGTCCAACAAGAGATTTCCACGAATGAGATTGCAGAACAACCTCTCCTACATCGTCACACAGCGGACCGAAGGCCTTCAGCAAACCCTCACGCGGCACAGGGCAAGCAGACCCACCTCTGGTCGAATGTACCCCACAATGATGAGCCGGAGATCCTCTCCGTAAAAGTCCTCCTCAAACTCGTGCAGTAGCCACGGCTCCTGTGGAGAGAGCAGTCACACACAAGCATGCACTTCAAGAGCTGTGAACCGCACTCAATGCCTGCACATCTTCTTGTTCCTCCACCCCCCCCCCTCCCCCCCCCTTCTCACCCCCCACCCCCTACACCCCCCTCCCCCCCCTACCCCTCCCCTCATGGGCACACAGTAGCCCAGTCACTTACATCCCCAGATTCCTCCTGCCAGCCCACACACTACCAGTCAATTGCTGAAAGGACACTTTGCTTGTGAACTGGCTTCCATGCTGAGCACTAGATTGTGTCTGTCCCTTCACTGTTGGCCAGCACCAGCACGCAGTCTCAGACGACGAGGAACAGGAGGAGGATGAAGACGACAAGAGCGATGGCGCCTATGCGCTGGTTGCAGCACTGAGCCAGACACAAGCACGGACACACACGAGCTGATATGCTCTTGGTCGGAGAGACAGCGCACGGCCTCGTTGCCGCGAGCGTGGATGCACCGCGGTGCTGTGCGCGTGTCGTTGAAGTAGGGGGTCCAAATACAACCCTTAGACGTTTTGCGCAACGTGTGAAAACCATTCTTTCCTGCAGCAGAGGACGCACCACTAGGGATGGTAGGTCGGTTTTTCGGTTCCGTTGACTTGATCGAATAGAACGGAAAACCGGATAATCGCGTGATGGCAAGATCGAACCGGCCCACACCGAACATGTCGACATAACCGACGAATTGGTTCCCGTGTGTCACGGGCGTGGGAAATCAATTAGTTTCGATTTCAAAAAACGGTTCGATTCGATTAACGTAATCGAACCGAACGTACACAAAACTGTACCTCTTCAACTTTTTGAAGCGTTCAATCCATCTGTTTCGTCTGCTGCTTGCGAATCTGTCGTGTTTGCATTAAAAAAAAGTGGAAAACGTGACACGTTAGCACATTGAACTGAACGGTTCTCCGATTTGACCGTCGACGTTCCCTCGTGCTCCGAGTTCAGCGTCGACGCGTCGCATCCGTTGGCCGGCTTTTTGTCGCGGTGGTTTTCGTTCACCGTTCTCCCATTCACTTTGAGAGGTCAACCGTACTGGTTTGTCATGTCGCATTCCAACTTAATTTGACTTTCAAACAAGCTTCATTTTCTAATCTTCATATTGTTTATCGCTCTGCAGGTTTCGGCATCGACGCGCATATTCTAGATGTCCCCATGGTCAGATGGACGGGTTTGTGTACAAAACCGTCCATATTTTTCCTCCAACGTCATGCGACAGCGGCCAGGCGCACGGCTGCGTTTTCACGCCTCCCTTTCCATGGTTGGAGAGTTTGAATTTCTCGACACCTCGAATTGCGGCACGGAAGACGTCGATGAGGGCATTGATGTTTCCAATCTCTTAGGACACCATATTCCGAATGCTTTGCTTTCCAAATTTTGCAGTTTGCTAAACTGAAACACAACCAAACTCCAAAAATACGACCATTTCTTTGTCTTCTGCACTCATTCTCATTTCGCTCTACATTTGTGCAAAATGTAGAGCGAAATAAATCTTTGAAAACGATGCACATGGCGGCTTGGTTTGAAGCTCCGAATGCCATCGAGTCGCTCGCCGTGCCGCCCTCGGACTCGAGCCGCCATTCACCTCCTACGCGCATACAATTTGTCACTTCCGCACAGCACACGGCCACTTGTCTCACAACCATCCTATCGCCATGGAGCCCCCCGGCTCATCCTCCAAAGAGTCCCTCGCTGATCTACACGCTGGCCTCACAGCACCTGTTTCCTCCAGCATGCACCGTAGCGCGGCCATCAGGGCAGCGCAACGCTTGCGAGACCTCGCCGCATCCACCCGCAAGAATGGCAAGCAGGCCGCGGCGGACAACGATGCCGACGACGACTACGAGGCTGTGGACACAAGACCTTGTTGACAAGATGGACGCCAAGGAGGACGACAACCTCGACGTTCTGGACTCCAACGGCGACGACGACTACAGCGTGCGTCGCCGAGGGAAGCATGTGCGCCGCGCCGCAAAGGGGAAAGCGACTGCCACCCCCTCCATTCTGAACTACGCTGTGCCGTCACAAGCAGCAAGTACATCACTGGTGATGACTGCACCAGCGGCCCCCTTGCCGCTGCTTTGACGCCGGCACCGTCGTTGGTGCCGGCGTCCCCGCTGCCTGCATCTATCGCGGCTGAATCTTCCGTTACTGCAGCTGCCTCCGCGCCCAACGGATCGACGGCAGGGCAGAGCACAACTGCGCAACCTGCTACTGACACACCGTCTGCCATCGCAGGTGTTTCCCCGCCGTCCGTGGTGATGGCGGTGGTGGCGCCAACAACACCCGCTCCAGCAGCCGGCAGTCCACCTCCCGCCGCGAGTGCTGCGGGCGAAGAAAGCGCGGTGGCCGAGGCGAAACAGGGGCACAGTCCCGTCCACAAGATCTTTGTGGACGGCTCCCGGGCCACAAAAAGTGCACG
>SZWC01026757.1:18727-31750 GCA_023375785.1 Penium margaritaceum
TTTTCTTCTCTCCCACGGACAATGAGTTTGTTTCTCTCTCTCTCTCTCTCTCTCTCTCTCTCGCTATTATCCACTCTTGCATCTCATCGATGATCGATGCTTGCAACACTGTACTTGATTGATTGTATCCACATAACAGATATCAAACAAAGAACTTGAGTTGGCAAATGTAGCTAACAAGTTGAACTCAATTTAAAAAATGAACGTTGCACTTCAATTTTTCACGGGTCTCAAGAAATAACTCCTGAATAGATGATAACTCTTGTGTGATGTGAATAAAGGGCACCTCACGTGGGAGCATGTGGGTGACTTTTTTTAGCTGCATCGTAGCAAAGAATGCTTTCCTTTGCACTATTTGCAGGCCAAGCCTGCAACGACCTTCTTCACATGCTCCTCAAGTGTAAAGATGAAAATGTTTTTTTGCAGGTCATCTTGATGGAGTACGCGTGGAGGTCCGAATTGACACATGTGCCAATAATGAGTTCATCAGTGCCTCTTGTGTGAGGAGAATAGGATTAAAATGCATGCCACGTGATGGATAAGTCACTGTTGGTGAAGAATAGGAGGTCAATTTACTCGGCAGATTTCAGGTAAGGCTCAATATAGGAGCTCCCACGACAACAGCCAACTTCACTTTCATTGAAGTTGTTGTGGGTGATCCTTGGCTAAATGTACATCAAGACAACATACACTAGTACAAAGACTCTCACCATGTAAATGAGAAGGAGTTTTGTCTGAACTTCACTTTGGATGGCTGAAAGCCCTCTCACAAGAGTAAATGATCCATCCTTGCAATGCTTCAAGTGAAGCGATATGTGCACAACGGCCACACAATGTTCTTTGGACAACTTTGTAAAGACAATCAGGATGATACACTGTCACAATAGAGTACTTTCAGCTCTCTCCTTGAAGAGTTATCTGACATCTTTGGCCCTTTGCTAGATGGCCTACCACAGGAGTAGAATGATGGTCATACAATCCCACTCGAGCCAGGAGGATGTCCATTGTTTTGGCCCATGAATTTTCTGATTCATGTTGAGCATGAAGAAGCAGAAAAACCGGTCAAGGAATGCTTGGCCAAGGGTTGGATTGAACCAAACAGCTCCCCATGGAGCTCCCAACCTATTTTTTAACACAAAGGAGATTTATGCATGTGTGTTGACCACCATACGTTGAACAGTTTGACAGCTAAAAAACCGTTACTCCTTTCAATGATTGAGGACCTCACTGACCAACTTCAAGGTGCAAAGGTCTTCTCTTTCCTTTAAGAATAATCTCGTGAAACTGTATTTTGCACCCTCGTGAGACACTAGGAATTTTGAGTTTTGAGCTTTGGTCTTACCAATGCCCGAGCAACATTTCAAACAACATTTAATCACATATTCTAAAAAAATCTGACCAAAACTGTCTTTGTGTATCTAATTGATGTCTGGATGATCTCAAAGAATCATGAGGATCATGTATAACATCTATGTATAATGTTTAACATTATCTACAAGGCGAAGTCCTTCAGCAAGATGGAAGACTGTGCTTTAGCACAATCTAGGCTATAGTACTTTAGTTTGTTGAGAGTGAAAGAACCTGAGTGGATCATCGCAAGGTGCAAGTTGTTTTGGACTGGCCTCAACCATCCAGTGCGGACATTTACGAGCCTTTTTGGGCTCGGCAAATCACTTTTATCACTTCATGCAAGGCTACTCCATTCTTGTCACCCAAATTGCACGTTTCACATGCAAGGATGTCAAGTGAAAAAGGTCTGGTGCATGTGAGCATGCATTTGTGTGTGTCAAGGAAATCCTTACATCTGGACATGTGCTTTTACTCTCAAATCTCAAAAAACCATATGCGGTGCTCTGTGATGCATCCATCATCGGTATGGGTTGTCTTTATGCAATAAGGAAACTTGGTCGTATCTGAGAGTCACAAACACTCACGCACTGAGAATCATAACACCAGAGTTGACAAATAGTTGCTTGAAGTAGTCCATGTCTTGAAGGTTTGGCGTTGCTACCTAGATGGTGCCAAAGGTGGATCCATAGTGGTTACTCACCACAATTATCTGGTTTTCTTTCAACCTGAACTTAAAATTTCTTGGCAACAAGCTCAATGGTGTGAGTACTTGAGAATATTCACCTTTTAGCAAGAATATCAACCTGGTTGTACAAATGCAACAGACTTGTTGAGTCACACTCCGGTCAACCCGGTCCTCACCACACTTCAATCACATTCTTTTTGCAGAAGAGATGTACGGGAACAGGATGCGTACATGCCTAATAAGCCCCTATGCCAACCACCATAACCAACGGAAAAGAATTCATCGTTTTTTCAATTCATTTGCATGAGATAATTTCATGATCCACTCTTTGAGCAGAGTAACATTGACCAGTATGGATTGGTGAAAGCCTCTAATCTCTACTAGAAGGGCAACTTGGTGGTTGTGCGCGACTTTGGAAAGGTGCAGGATGAGATCCTCTCTGAGTTCCATAACCTAGCAGCAGCTGGACACTCTCCTAAAGCAAAAATAAAAAAAATCTCTTCAAGAGCATTACTGGTGGTTTGGATGGTTCTACAAAGTATGCAACTACACCCAAGCCTGTGACTTGGAATCCGCAACAAGCCAAGCAAGAAGGCAGGAGTAGGACTGTTGAAGCCTCTCTCAGGACCTTACTTCTCTAGGGAGGAAGTGAGCATAAAATTCCTCACTAAATCACCAGAGGCACCTTGTGGCCATGATGTTCTCTTTGTGGTGGTCGAATCTTTGACTAAGTTAGCGCATTTCATGCAGACAATCACGTATGCCACTACTGAACAAACAGCAATAATCTTGCAGGAAATTGTCGTTTGACAACATTGACTACCGTTATGCATAATCTCTGATTGAGATGTGCACTTGCAAGTAGGTTGTGGCAAACCCGTTGTAAGATCTTCGGCAAATTGTAGCATTGTCCACTGCTTTTCATCCATAACTGGATGGATAGACTCCACAAATGAACCAAACTCTGGAATATATGCAATGGATACATTTGAATCCTTTGATGGATGTATATGACGTGTTTTCATAGGCTGATGGTTTTTTCCTATGAAAAATCTCTTTATGAATGGACAAAGTTAACACGATTGTTTTAACTACGGCCGGCATCAAATGGTGCCCGTCTACTTGGTGAGGCATACGGGCAGCGAGAATCTGGTACCTTCTATCGAGGCATTTTCCAAATGGATGGAAAAAATTCATCAAGAAGGACATGATTTCCTCTACGAAGTGAAGCAATGGTGAAAGGAATGTGCCTATGTTGGTCGACATGATGTCACATTTTGCATCAGAAACGAGGCACTTCCTAGTGCAGTGAACATACGTGTCAACACACCTCAAGAAAGGAAGATCCTACCTAAGTGGGTTGGACCATTCAAGGTTATCCACAATGTTGGTAAGGTAGCACGGCATTGTATACTTCCAAATTTCATGAAGATCCATGATGTTTCACATCATTCTTTGTCGCATATCATATGAAACCAGGATTGGTTTAATAACTACCTATAACGCTCTCAAGTAGCAGCCAGTACGAGGTACATGGGCGCCTCCAACAGCACAATTGTGCACTTGGCAAGTGTGTTCCAAAGCAATACCTCATGAGTTGTGCTGGTTGTGTACCTGAACACAACAGTTGGGAGCCAAAGAGTTGAGTCCCGGTTGCCATGGTCAATGACTATTGGCAAGACCAGACTGCCTGTATTCACACATGTTTTGCTGGATGTGCCATCCAAGCACAAGCCCCACATTGGGAAACCTCATTTGTTAGAGTAAAAGCAAGAGCAAAATGATCGCGAACTTGGACGCAGGGGAATACCCAGGATGATGGTCACAAGGACCACATGGAAAGAGGGAGAGGAAACATAAGCTATGACTTTTAACCTTTTTTTTGCTAACTTGGTTGACCTATGCACGATCTTTTTCATGTGAAGGATATCAAGCTTAATCTTCTTTGTTTCCTTCCCTGTACAATGGTGCATGAACCGATGAGTTTACATCTTCTTCAAGATGACCCTTGAGAGTGAAAGTTTACACAAGGGTATGGAATCCCTGTCTAAGGTTGCATTCTAAAAGAGAAAATGAGAATTTCCCCAAAGTGCTTAAACTGTTTCAATTTGAGCTCAATGTATGAGAAAGGACAATGTTTGAGGTCATATTTTGTTAAATAATGTTTTTTGTTCACCTTTTGGTAGAAGATAGATGTTCATGGATCCAAAGGTAATGTTGTTGGCTGGTCAACGGTGATGAAAATCTATGAAATACATCCAACTTTGAGATCATGTAACCACTACCATTAGTTTGTAACAGATTAATATGTGCGTAAACTTCCCTCACTGGTATCACTTGATCGTAAAAAAAAGTGGAAATAGGAAGGAAAATGAAGAAAATTGCTTAAGTCTTAATCATTCATAGAATACATGGATAGAGTTCCTTCACTTAACATTTATAGAGTCCATAAAACATCAACTTGGCAAGGTGAATAAAGTGGGCACACTCAGGCGCTAGCCTGATTGGATGGCCTAGAAGCAGGAAACCGACTGAGAGTGGTTTGTACGTGGAACGAGGTTGAGTTAATCGACCCAAAATCGTGCACTCGTAGATCAGTGCACGATTTTGGGCCGGAAGTCCGACTTCGGGGGGTGAAATCGGACTTCGCCCGGCTCTGCGACGTCGCAGGCGGAGCTTCGCCAGAGAATTCGTCAAACAGTTACAAACCCCTTGAGCGAGGGGTTTGTGACTGTTCGAGGGGGGTTTGCGGGTAGGTTTGGATGGGGGGTCCGAGACTCCCCCTGCGATGGAAGGGAATTTGCTGGGTCCCGCTACCGCGGGGCCCAGCAGATGCCCGCGCAAAAATGAAACCCTAAACCTCCGAATGTAATTCGGGGATGGGTTTGTTCCACTTTTGGGCTTCAAACTAGGGGTTGAACGTGGATTTGCGTGGTGGGAAAAAGAATGAAAAGGGCGTTTTCGCTCGATCGCGATCGAGCATTGACCACCGTTCTGACATCGGCTTCGCCGATGTCAGAACAATCGGACTTTGCCCTTGATTTCGGCGAAAAAGGGGTCGTCGCTGAAATCGAGGGCAAAGTCGGAAAGAAACTTCCGACGCGGCTTTTTTGGCCGATGCACTCGAACTCGAGTGCATGAATTTAGGTCGATTAACACTAAATGCGTGGAACAACAATTTGGTTGCAACTACGAGCAACATTGGGGCANCGCAAAAATGAAACCCTAAACCTCCGAATGTAATTCGGGGATGGGTTTGTTCCACTTTTGGGCTTCAAACTAGGGGTTGAACGTGGATTTGCGTGGTGGGAAAAAGAATGAAAAGGGCGTTTTCGCTCCATCGCGACCTCGCGATCGAGCATTGACCACCGTTCTGACATCGGCTTCGCCGATGTCAGAACAATCGGACTTTGCCCTTGATTTCGGCGAAAAAGGGGTCGTCGCTGAAATCGAGGGCAAAGTCGGAAAGAAACTTCCGACGCGGCTTTTTTGGCCNCCGCGGGGCCCAGCAGATGCCCGCGCAAAAATGAAACCCTAAACCTCCGAATGTAATTCGGGGATGGGTTTGTTCCACTTTTGGGCTTCAAACTAGGGGTTGAACGTGGATTTGCGTGGTGGGAAAAAGAATGAAAAGGGCGTTTTCGCTCGATCGCGATGGAGCGACGACCCCTTTTTTTTTGCGTCAGACAGGCAAACCCCCTCGTACGATGTAGGGTTTTGTGTTTTGCGTGGGCTTTGCCCGCGCAAAACACAGAAAACCCTAAATTGTACGAGGGGGTTTTCATGTCTGACGCAAAAAAAAAGAAGGGGTCGTCGCTCCATCGCGACCTCGCGATCGAGCATTGACCACCGTTCTGACATCGGCTTCGCCGATGTCAGAACAATCGGACTTTGCCCTTGATTTCGGCGAAAAAGGGGTCGTCGCTGAAATCGAGGGCAAAGTCGGAAAGAAACTTCCGACGCGGCTTTTTTGGCCGATGCACTCGAACTCGAGTGCATGAATTTAGGTCGATTAACACTAAATGCGTGGAACAACAATNCAAAACACAGAAAACCCTAAATTGTACGAGGGGGTTTTCATGTCTGACGCAAAAAAAAAGAAGGGGTCGTCGCTCCATCGCGACCTCGCGATCGAGCATTGACCACCGTTCTGACATCGGCTTCGCCGATGTCAGAACAATCGGACTTTGCCCTTGATTTCGGCGAAAAAGGGGTCGTCGCTGAAATCGAGGGCAAAGTCGGAAAGAAACTTCCGACGCGGCTTTTTTGGCCGATGCACTCGAACTCGAGTGCATGAATTTAGGTCGATTAACACTAAATGCGTGGAACAACAATTTGGTTGCAACTACGAGCAACATTGGGGCACAAAAAATCCAAAAATTACTTGAATATGTGCATCACACTTACCTAGCATATGGATGCTTTTCTGTTGATGAAAAAAAAACATTCACATGCTAGGCAGTTGTGATGTAGAATGAGAAACAATGGTAAATGTTGTTTGTGATGCTGAACAAGGATCTACATTGAATTCCATGGAAGTGTTTCAACTAGGAACATTGAAAAATCCAAGCTAATCAATACAATCTTGAAAAATTGGTGCAAGAAGATGGGAAACCTATTGAAAACGTTTGCAAAAGCTACAATGAATGCCAATGACACGAGGTCTACTGAACCAAAGCAGTGCAACATGATCAACCACTTCTGATGCATGAAAACAATTGCATTGATGATTCCATGGATTCATCGTGGAACTCCCACAATGAATGATGGATTGTGCAGATGTGGTTTTAGAACTTTCACAATAAAGGACACTATCCTTGCCATGGTTGAACTCTTCTCCACAATGGCACATGATGTTATGATGACCACCATGATCACCACAAAAGGAATACAATAGTAGTTCCTCAGCCACGTGTGCACAGATATTCTAGCAAAATCACGAGTGATTGTTCTGGACAGTTTATCAGCCAATTGAAATGAGAAATCATTGCTCATCATTGAAGGTGGATTTACCTATGAAAAAAATATCCATCCTCACATAAATGGTCAAACTAAATGGGGCCTTTACATGGGGCCTTTAAGTTGTACTTCTCATTAAAATACTAGACCGTCAATGTGTCACTTTTTATATTTGTATTCATCTTGGCAACTATAGCTACAACTGGCAAAGAACCATTTGAAGACTTGTATGACAAACTTTCGCCAACCTCGATCATTTTTAATGTACAGTTGTATAAGGATTAATGGAGCTGCCATGTAGTACTATGAATTTAAGAATCTGTAGGAAAGAGCCAAACAGGCATAGCAAGTATCAATATAAACGTCAAATGAGTGGCTCATACTCATCATTCAAATTTCCTGTTCAATGCCAAAGAACGTGTTTCAAGTGAGTAGAATGAACATGTAGATACGAGGACAATGAAACATAATGTTTCAACTTTTGATGAGGGCACATTTTGACAAACAAACTCACCACAAGTGGATGATGATACTAAATCTACCATAAAGGATGTTCTTTGAAACATAGCACATCGCAAGGATTAAAAGTTATCATATAAAGTGGCAAGGCTATGACACCACTCATACGGGCTCTCTGCATTATGGTTTACAACAGATTGTTCATTCCATTGCTGACTATTACAGCCACCATCGGCCTTTGTTACATAAGATAACAGAATGTTATGAGTAGAAATTGGTGAGTGTTACATCTGTGACAAAAAAAAGTCCCTAGAATGTGTTAATGGTGGTCCTTATCATTGTAACATGGAATATCAACTGTTACATTTTTTTATCCATGATATCATGGGATTTATAGTCAAATGTTTCACCTTTAGATAATCTTCAAAATTATAGATAAGTTTTAACTCCTTTTATAAAGGTGAAAAAACTCATCGCAACCACATAAAGTTTAGTTTTTGTTCAATAGACTTCTACATAGTGACGTGTATGAAGAAAAAAGCACATGAATAAATCATTAACATCAATATCCATCACCTAATTCATGAGGTCATTCAATTCCATGAGTAATAACATGATCTCACACATAGAACACCTTTCTAGCTCTTCAAACATGAACGATGCCTTGTTTGATTGCACGCCATGAACAAATGGATAATTTTTTTTTTATCAAAACACACTTGCTATCTATAAGAATTTGATCATTTTTTTCCATTCATTGTATTTGTGGTGCCCCACCTGGATCATAACATTAAACAAAAGAGTGTTTTCTTAGTATTCTCTCTGTAATAAGAATCGGATGCTACTTTGAAAAGTGGACTCAAGGCACAAATTTTTATTGATTTTTATCTTTCTACCTTGAATGACTTAGGTGGTTGTGCAAAATGAGAACATAAATGAATAGCATTTCATCCAAATGTCTCTTTGTATCCTCATCAATTCATAGATTGCATAATCCAATTTTGATCAATGAAGTAGAAAATGTATATATGATTTATCTTCATTGCTTTTGTTTTGAAAGTGTGGCAATGTTAACGATGGTATCATTTCTTCTCATCAAAATTTTCATGGATTTATTCATTTCTTTACAAATAATTTCATGACCAAGATGTACATCATCAATGTGTTTTAATCATTGATATTTTTTCTTTATATTATGAAGAAAAGTATAATGTCTGTGCCAGTCATGCTCTAAAACCCCCATGCCCTATTTTCCTCAAGGTTTACGGTCATTTCACTCTTCCGTGTTAGTCATTTCAAGTCACAAAAATTCATCATTTCTACCATAGAACACAACGCTAACTTCCTTTCTCTTGCACCTTAGCCCTCTGGACAGTGCCTTTTGACTCTTTTGCTACTTCATACTTACTAGTACAGACTACCACAAAGAGAGTGTTGATAGTATCATAATAACATAATGTTCAACCTATGTCTTACAAAGCGTCAGAATCTGGGGACTAAAAGAGGGAGAATATTTGTCCCTCGCATGCATCCATCCTTGAACTCTATATGTGGGAATTTACTTCCTTGAATTGTTGGACCATTATGAAGTGGATCTTAGAATTTTACCTTGTTTAAATGTGAGATTTTTGGCTAACTTTCCCAACCTCAAGTGTTCTGTTCCAGAGGATTTGGACAGGTTCAACCAATTTCAAGGAGGACCAAGTGATACATCATAAACCATATCGATCCTATAATGTATTGAGCCCACATAGTGAAACTTCTTGATTTTCACACACATGCTACTCAATATTATCGAGTATCATTTTGGGACTTTTTTTCAATGAAATACTTAGAACACAACATTGCATGTGACGCTCGCCTCTAGTGCTAAAGACCCCACGTATGCCTCATTTTTGTTTTTGCACTTGTATGTATGTGCTCCACAGTTCCAAAACTTGTCGTCAATAGTTAAATCTGGTTATGTATTTCTCAAGTGTATCAAATTTTAGGTTGGTCATTTTCCCCACACATTCCATAACATTCCACTTGTATCCTTGTGGTGTCACTGACATACCACGCACGTCATACGGAAGGAAAACAAGGAAAGAATTGCCTAAATCGGAGAAAATTGTCACTACAATATCCACTCTTGAAACAACATGTACGTTCTACCAGGAATCTGGTCATGTTTCCTAAAGAGTGGGTACCACATATACCGTTAGTTGCTATTTGCGTTTTGTGGACAAGGTGTTCAGTTGTTAAAACAAGTGGGCAGTTGACATTGTCTATGAGGAAAGTGGGTACTCGGATAGGACCACGCTCAAAACATTGGTAGACAAAAATTCTTCCATTTTTTAACTCTCCATTCTTGAAGCGAATCCTGGCCGACGCTCGTTGGCCGGAATCCCCTGCAAAGTCCCTCCTCCTCTCCTCCCATCCCTTGAAAGCCCAGCAGCCGTCCCTTCCATGTTGGCCCTCAATTGAGAGTGCCTGGATTGGATTAGACGTGGTCCGTGGAGGGGGTGGACTACAAAAGGACATGGTGGGGACAAAGAGGGTGAGCGAGACGACAACTGAAAAAGTGCCGACCAACAGACTTCAGCCGGCACTTTTGTTGACCAAATCCCCCCACAATTGAATTTTATTACAGCCTTCCGTCGCAACTACCACAATGGAGGGCAGCGATATACCGGTACCTGCCCATTTTCACTATGGGCAAGCAGCAATGAGCATAGTTGCTCGAGTGTGGTGAAAATAGGTGGCAAAGGTGGCTTAAAGTTGCATGACGGGGACGGATGAGGCTGGTTCTTTGGAGGTTGGGGACGAATAAGGCTTACAATTTCAGAGGGGGGACGTGTTACGTCCCTGATGTACACAAGTTCCTAAAACTCGTGAGTGGATATTTTTTTTCTTACATTCATGGCTCACTATGCGGCGACCTCAGGATTTTTCCGCCGTCTGGCCGAGGGCATTTTGGCCAACTACCCCGACCCGTAGTGTCCTGTTCTAGAAGCTTCCAACAAATTCGACCACTTTTGAGAATGGTCGACAAAAGTATCACAAGCCAAATTGATATTTTGATATCGTTTGGTCGACTTCTTGACGTTCCTTGACTTTTATAAAGAAGTGTCACGATACTCTCGAAGCCTCCCAACATCTCGGCTGAGCTTCTTGAATCCACCACTCATGGTGTGACCTGGTATGTGTCGCTTGGCTCGAGCGCCAAAGGCCCAGCTTATGTCTCATTCTATACAGATGTGTTCGACACACTCGGCACTTGTCATCGAAGTACAAATACTACTTAACATATATAATCCATTTTCCAAAAAAATCCCAAATTGTCTTTTGTCCCACGCATCATCCTTGTGAACCACATACGTTTCTGTCAGCATAACACCCAGGGTACAACTTTCATCCTTAAAACATCCGTTAGAGGGGTTGAAATGAAGCTTTGATTGAGATAATGGTCATGAGGTTTTCAAAGAATCCGGCTCAATCAGTGGTTTTACTTTTTGATCTTGTCGTAGAGAGGGGAAGGTGTTGGATAAGTTATATAATACTTCTCACCCCTCGAGTTTTGCTTTTTTTTGCATCATGTTATGCTGGGAATCTTCCCTGATTTCATGGAAAAGATCCAAGCTGAGCGTAATCTCTCTTGATGCACATTTGTGTGTGTCAGAATTGGTGAGATTGCAATCGATTTCTTTGTTGGTCCTCATGCATAGATGTGCATAGAATGAACTATGGAAGCTATATGACCTAGTTATGGAATATTTGTTTTGTTTTAAGATGCACAACTTCATTTCAGACATTGACATTGATTCTTCCATTTTCCACAGTAAAGGCGTTCAGACGTTGTGTAGCAAACGGATGGAACTCTCGGCCCACTCGGCCAAAACCGTAGTAGTTGAGGTGCTCTGACCCTCAACTCATCCCATCCGCTGCCCCACAGGTCAGGACCTGTTTGAGCCATGTGGCACACTGGCGCTACATTCCCCCGAAAAAGCAATGGACCTGCCTTCGGTGTCCAGAATTGGTGTTGAACCCCGGCGCTTTGATAGTAAATGTAGGAAACTTATGGAATCCTTGGCCCATCGGTCTAAAACCACGGTAGTTGAGGGTTTCCGACCCTCAACTCATCCCATACGTCACACCATAGGCTAGGACCTGTTCAAGCCACATGACACACTGACACTACACGTTGGGAGAAATGCCAAGTAGGCTAACCAAGAGACAGAATCGGTGAAATGCATCCAGAGTGCATTGACTTGTTTTTTGTTCCAAAGCTCAGATTTGGCGCAATCCCAAGTGCCCGCAAATTCTAACCAACCTACACGCCTCGTTGCTTCCAGCCCAAAGAGTTTGTGGTGATGCAGCCGATGGTTGTACCTTTAGCTTAAAAACCCCTCATTTTTGTGAGACTGGAACCGTCGATCCCGAACACGGGCTAAGTTATGCCCATAGATGAACCTTCAACTAAGGTTCATCCTGTTTCTGGTATGGGTACGCTACCCAGAACCCTGGTGTTCATCAATCACGTCCGAAAGGTTGAGATTTTCCTTAGAAGGTGTGTCCACACATTGCAAGCTTAAACCCAAATTGATCACGACCGGCGACTTCGCTAATTTCCCGATCGCCCCCATTTTTGGCCGACCATGTTTGAGACACCCCCATTTTGAGAACAAATGGCTACGACGCCCCCATTCGACAAACTGCTGGCTAGGTCGCCCCCATTTTCTATAAGTTTCCCAACTTGCCCCCATTATGAGAATCATGCCTACGTCGCCCCAATGTTTTCAACGGAATTTCGAAGATTTGGGTTTACAGATGACGACGTCTGCGGAGGCCTGCAAGGACATCATTGATCGGACGTGGGGCATCACAGAACGAACGAGACGCCCCCCCTCCCCCCCTTCCCCCACAGTACAAACGAGGCATCATCGTTCGAACGTCAACCCCCACCCCCACCCCACCACCCCCCCCCCCTCCCACCCTCACCCAGCACGCCCGGTCGCCCCAACACAACCAGACCCCACGAAGACTTGCAGGACGCCAAAACCGCTACCAGAAGAATTCTTGAAACGCCGCTTTCTCACGACGTATGACTGGTACAGCACTGACATAAACATAAGTCCTCAACGAGACGTGTCATAAACATACATAAACGCATACATTTACATATGGACATGCATATACATGACACCTGGCATGGTCCAAAAACTTACATATAGTTATGAATATGGATCAAAATCTAGACATAAAAATGCATACAAATAAATAAACATATAAACAAACATCAATATAAACATACACACACATGTACGTATACACATACAAATGGGTATACACATATATATACATATTTATACAAATACATGTGCACATAAAGAAATACATACACATTAATTTAAATTCTTAAAACCAAATTTACGTATACATATACATATACATATAAATTTCGATATACATGTACATATACATATACCTATACATATACATATACATATACATATACATATACATATACATATACATATACATATACATATACATATACATATACATATACATATACATATACATATACA